>LR990960.1:3000000-3267185 GCA_905163465.1 Craniophora ligustri | reverse complement strand
TAATCAGAATAAATTGGGTAAAACTATCGTATAATATATGTTGTAATAGCTCTAGCAAAACACAAGAAACGAACTTTTAAATTATGTGAATGAAAATTAAGGTGAAAACATCATTTAAAAGTTCGTTTCTTTCTTTCTTTCCTAGTTATAGTGCAACAATTATAACTTTTACCAATTAGCATGCCTTCCAAAGCCGAATGTGTTGAACTTAAATATCATCTATTAATAACATTTTTACCATATCCTGAGTGAATAAATATTAATTTCTCACACTTACAAACAAATATTATGGAAAACGTCAAAAACTTAAAACCGTCGCCGTCAATTTGGCAGTTGTGCTCAGAATTAAAGTTTTTCTAACCTTGCAATTTATGAAGTCCTTGTTATCGTAGTTATCGTAATCTATCATACTTAATTATTTAATATGCAATGTTGAGCAGTGATGAACATACGCACATCAAATCACCTGAGCGGAAAATATACAAAAAGCTTTTACTTTGTCATTTTAAACAATTACAAACGGTAAGTGAACAAAATAATTAGCATCCATGGTGACAGTGAATCATAAACAGTAACGACGCTATATCGATATTTTGTGCCATATTTAAGTGTACCTACCAGCACACTATCCTGGGTAGCAAATCGTGTTTATTTTACAAAAGCACTATTTGCTTTATTTTTAGTATTTACTCATCCTTATATATCATAAATCTTGCCAATCTTGCCATCCCTAGTAAACAGACATCCCAAATAATCAAAATCGTCACTAATAAAATATATAAAATGAATTAAATCAAATCAAAAGGTTTTTATTTCATATACTTAAACTTTTTCAAGTATTTAAAAAACTTATGACTCTAGTGCACGGTCCCAAGAAGGTGATCTCATGGAGAAGAACCGGCCAGAAACTCCATAGACACTCTTTAAAATAAGGTATTTTATGTTATTATTCTGGTAGGACTTTTTGGCGGGAAAGTGAAGCGTCACATTAAAATTCATCGAAACATGTTTAGCAGTAGTGTTTTATTTTCTAAAATTTGTGTTTCGATAAATTATTAAACATTAAGATCCATCCATACTGAATCCATCTTTACTGAAACTAGAAAAAAAATCATTTATCATCCTTCATAAACCATTAATTCACCAAATTATCAAACATTATCATGTATCATCCATCTTAAATACATCATAAAAAATACTGAAGGAATCTTGTCCATACAGCCAAGGCTGTATGGACAAGAATACCTTTGAGTTATCCCAGAAGGGAAAAAAAAGAAAAAAAAGACTGGTGTATGCGAGAGCAATTTAAAAAATGTAATGTCATAAGACGTCAATAGTTAAATTATAAAATTATTGTCACCCTACACACATACACAATAAAAAAATAGTCGATTTCGGTAATTTTCAAGATATTTAATTTTATTGTAATTGTTATTGGTAACAAATAAAAACAATTTGTTGCACAAATTTTTTCACAATTAATGACTATTTTAGATTTCCTTTATCTTTAATATGATAAGCGTAATAACTAGAAGACCAAAAAAAGTGGAGGATTGAGGGCCCAAATTTTGTGAAGCTCACAACTTTTAAACCACAAGACGTGGTGACCTGTTCTTGTTTTCACAAATTTTCACAAATTATTTAGTAGCGTATAAGACTTCAAACAGCAGCTGTAAGTTAATGGTTTTAATTTTATTTGTGTTTTAACTTTTGCGTTTGTGAGAATTGAGGGCCCATTTTGAACGAAGATATATAAAGTAGGATAGTGTTTTACGATAATATCTTGTTTTCACAAATTTTGTTTGGCATTAGTTTAGATTTTGCCATAAACACATTTTCTGTAGTGTCCATAGTTTATCCATACTGGTGGGCCCTCAATCCTCTATGTGAGGATTGAGGGCCCAACATTACAGGCTATAACTCGCTTATTAGACTTTCACAAATTCTGATTCCAACTTTCACAATTGTTTTGGAATGTTCACTAAATCCTAGGCAATTTTCAAAAAGATTTGACGAAGTGGCCCTCACACCACACGCACATACTTTAATTTAAATAGAAATTCTTCTACTACAAATACAATGATATTTTAAATATATTCACGCTACACCGAAAAATATTTGGTGCTTTTAAAGTAATGAGGACACGAAGACTATGTTGATATTTTAGTAAAACTTACGTCCTAGTTATAAGTCTGTAAATACAGGTAAACTACTAGAGAGAGAAATCGGTGCCTTTAAACAGTTAATGGAATACCATACTAAGATATTATAATGTACGGACCACGACACTGCGGTTAGGGCACCCATATTAGGCATTTATTTCAGGACAGTATTATTATTACTGCGTTTGTAAATTAGAAGGCTCGTTTTATATTAGGGTGGGAAACAAATGGAGGTAACCACTTTTCAAGTGTTTACCAAACGCAATTATTATGTAATTAGAACCTCTCTTGTTAATTGAGATTATTTACAACTTTTGGTTTAATTGATAGATGTGTAAGGTACTTCCAGAAGAATTTGTTGTTTAATATATTATTTGTAAGATATATTAGTTTTTGTAACAGTTTCAGTCATTGCTTAGTAAAAAACCTATATTTACGTTATTATGTAAATTACCGCGTGCTTTGTGCGCATCATATTTAGTATTTTACTCAACCATTAATATTCGAAGTGTATTTCCCGTAGCGACAAAAAAGCGAATATATACAACAAAGGTCACTGAATGTAACAAATAAATACGACTTGGTCTTCCGTACATAATAATGTACGAAGGACGCAGCAGATAT
Source organism: Craniophora ligustri (assembly GCA_905163465.1). Lineage (NCBI taxonomy): Eukaryota > Metazoa > Arthropoda > Insecta > Lepidoptera > Noctuidae > Craniophora > Craniophora ligustri. The sequence continues at coordinate 3,264,399 of LR990960.1, read as the reverse complement.
GATAATTAACTAGACGGAAAGAACTCAACTGAACAACACAGAACGACGACGCTACTGATAGACTAATTGTAATTGTTACTTACTTAGCTCAACTTACATTAACTTATTTGATTACTTACACTTTTGCGAATATTAGACATTGAAATTCTGCAAAGGGTTAGCAGTAAACAGATACTGTATAAGTATTTGTATATGTAGTAGTATTATTATATCTTTAGCAATCCCAAATTCCTAAAATTCAACTGAGGCGACACACAAAACATTCCCCTTGCCAAGTACAAACGGAATGACCAAATCCGTTACACCATAATGTAATTACAGAAACATAACTGTTAATTTAAGTTGCAACCCTGATTTATGATAATCTCTCGGCGTCAGTCCGCGTGGTACCCCTAATTGCTGTAGGTCGCAGCAGGCAAATAATAACAATAACGGCAGTTTGCGCTAGAATCGCCTAGATTTGATAACCATCGTGACGTTCTGTTTGCACGAGTTCAATGGTTTGCACTTACAACCAATTTACCGGTATAATGGTCACAGTAAATGTAGATTTGTTGAGCATCTTGACAGCAGTAGTGATGGGCTGCTGTGCGCTAACTTGCCAAATTGGCTACAATTATCGCACAGTATTTCTCTAGCACCTACGAGTTCGTAAACTGTCACAGTTCTCGTAAGCTCAATGAAGTAGTTTTGTTATATTTGTGAAATACGTGTTCATTTTTTGGAAGCATTAACAACAATATTATCGCTTTTACAATAAAAGGGTTAGGCAGAGGAGTACTAACGTATACCCACAAGTTTTTAAGGTCTGACCGCACCGAACATAAATCCAAATTCAGAGATAATGGGCAGAATTTAATGGAAATCACGTGTGATCAACAGTCCTGCTCGTTAGCATTCGACCAATAATATAGAGCACTAAAAAAGCAGTCTTTGCTTGGAAAACACTTTACTCGGGGGTCACTTAGCGGGCGGGCTGAATCTCAAGTCTGGCCAAAGAGTCAAACCTACCTACGCTAATTGTATTTAAAATAACTAATTACACAAAAGGCGATTACGTACTAAGCATGTTCAACAAAAGGTAGCAAGAGCAAATAAGAACAGTATTTAATATTCATAGCATCTGTGCAGGATTCAGTAGATATCTCTACAGGATAACTAATTAACTCCTTTGCAGTGAATACCGGCGCGTGCCGCCGGGCGTCCGCTCCCGGGGTCAAGAACTTTTAACGAACTTCATAGAGATGTATTACATCAGTATTGTCGTGCTGAGGATGATTATAATGATTTGTTATTTCTATCTAGTGCAGTGGTTCCCAAATTTATTTTGTCTATTGCCCACTTTGAGAATAAATTATTTTTTAGCCCCCCTATTTTTTCGCCTACTTAAAACATCCACTATGTTTTAAGTAGGCGAAAAAATGGGTAATTGTAATCATTTTTTCGCCTACTTAAAACATCCACTATGTTGTTGTACATTTTTTCGCCTACTTAAAACATCCACTATGTTTTAAGTAGGCGAAAAAATGGGTAATGGGGAAAAATTTTAAGAAGGTAGTAACTTCAGATAAAATTAATTATTTATTGTGAGCTATATTAGTGGAGATTTTTTTTTCTGAGTCTCTTACCGCTTCCCTTTAGGCCTGCAGTGCCCACAAAGGGGCGTTACGCCTACTTTGGGAAAGGCTGATCTACTGTGTATTCATAAAGAACGTGTTAGGTCTATTTAAAAGAAAGTTTAAGTTATAATAGGGTGGCCATATGGCAGAATATGCGCTCATAATATTTTATTTTATATCACATTATATTGTACCATAGTCTAGCTAATAAATAATTTGAACTTTAAATATGTTTTGTAATCGACTTGCAATTTAATAAACTTTCCTAATAACTAATTTTGAATGAATTCTGAATTGAACAAATTTTCTACGGAAAATATTTCATTCCATCAAGAATTAATAGCTGCTGTAATTGATGAGTTCGGAGTACAATAAATTACGGGGAATTTTAGGATTCTAGTGCCGTGACCTTTAATATAATACTACGAAGAGAACTTATACACAACATTTCTATGAATAACTTAATTTGAAAATGTAGGAAAAAAAAAAAATTCATGTTATTGTAATCAGTTTTAAGTAAAAATTATGTAATAATTGTATCGATAAAGTATCCCAATCATCTCGAAACTACGTTTATTACAATCACTAACACAAATATTCACAATGCAAAAAGTACCCGTTGTTGTACATATATTTGTTCCGTGCTGGGATCGAAACCGCGACACATGACACAGAAGCCGACCGCTCAACGATTGCACCAACCATACGCACAAATAGCTAATCAACATAAATCGTCCTACAATAGTCTTAATTGCTTCTCGATTAAATACTAATCGAGTCTGCATGTGGCTATTCGATGTTGCACAATTTATACACGAAATTTACTCGATAGTATAATTGATCTGCCGGTTACGATTCGACACTTCTCAGACGGATCGCATTACCATGTTTGTGCTCAATGCCCACGGAGCAAGATGGCGTGCTGTTGCAAAAGAAACGGGTCCCTTCACACTGACCAAATTCGCTGTCCATAGAATTGCTTTGAGTCGGTATGTAGGATGGGATCCTACATAATAATAATTATGATTTTCGGATCCGTAGGTACAGAAGATTCTTTTTTTATTTCTCTAAGTTGAAGATATAATAGAAAAAAAAAGATCAACTACACCGGTAGATTGAAATGATTTGTGTCGGTATACATATATATATAGAATGAGTTCCTACATAATATATTCGTAGGTTAAAAAAACTATTTTAATTTTTCTCAAGGTGAATCACAATTTCATACAAACAACAGACTTCCAGACTCGGAATCACTGCTTATAGATCGGAATAGATGGTACAAATATTTACTCCCTGCGGGGATAGAACCCACATCCAGCCCTACTAGCCCAATCACTCAGCCACTGCCAATCGATTCTCTATTGATAGAGAATCATATCTTTGACAGAAAAAAGACTTTCTAATAAAATCATTTCACAATAATTACACGGTTGTTACTTCAACAAAGTGTTCTTTGCTAAAACCCATAGAATTTCATTAAGTGTACTATAAAAATAACGACCAAAATTCACTTTCTGATTTATGAAGGTCGGCCATGCGGGCCATGGTATCTGTGATAAAACTTTCAAGCAATTACAACTGCAGGTACCCATTCACCTACTTATTGCTCAATGGACACTTGATGCAGAAAATAAATGATTACAGAAAGTCAACTCCATACATATGCTGTAACAGGCGCACGCATACATTTAGACACTAACAGGACTCGTACGTACGCCAGTTTCGTCGGATCGGTCGACGATTTGTTCGAAGATCTATCACACGTACACACATATTGATATAATGCGTGCATTATGTTATCGTTTGCTGTGGGCAGTAGTGCTTCTGTAGTATTTTGTTTTCACGACATTTGATGACAACGTTATCCTATTTTCTTATAAAAGGTGCATTAAGGAGGTTTATTCTCATGACATCTGCATGCAATCTCTATTGACTTGTTTTCCATTGGGTTTTATATACATAGGTAGATTTCTGCCTATACTGGCAAAAAATAGAGAAATAGAGAGCTTGGAGAGACCTATGTCCAGCTGTGGACTGCGATAGGTTGAATTGAGTGAGAGAATGGAAAAAAATAGTACCAAATTATTTCTGTTTGTATCTCCATTAATTATCTACATTTTCAAGTAATTATTTAAGCGTTTATGTAAATAATATATCCATAACTTATTACTCCCACCACTAAGCGATAGTGAATTGGGTACACGACATTTAATTAGGTTCACAAGCAGTATAATTTAAGGTATACAACTGTCATAACAGCATACAATCTCCGGCCAATCAATACACAAATACCAACCATATTATTAAAATGTCAAAAAGCAAGTAAAGCCAGCAGAAAAATGCGTAATTTTACGCGAATATCAATTACAGTGTCGGAATGTAAATTGGCACGAAAAGAATACGTCACGGTGCATCGGTGCTGGCTGTTTGATGCATGGGTAATAAACGATAATCGGGCCCCGGGGACGGACCGATGACACCGACCTACGTGTACTGGATGTGGTCTGGTCTGTGGTGTGAGATGCAATGTGCCTACTGCAATGTTTCGATAATTTGTGGTTTACATTTTGAGTATTTATCGCATACCTATTTGGTACAGTATATTATTATCACCATGTAAATTTCGATTTAATTTTAAATATTTTTTTTTGTTATATGTATATTTAATTAATAGGTATATAGATTGAAAAACGTGAAGTATAATTTCTGTTTTCAAAGTGATAATTTTATTGTAAACTAGCTGCTTGAGCATGTATGAAAAAAACACAACATTTTTTTATGTAAATTTAATATATTAAATAGCACTAATTATTTTTTCTGTAGGTAATTTATATAGTTAAACTATTTTTATTTGTATTGTATTATTTTTTGTGTGTCAAAAATGTACACAATCTAGTAGATTGTGTACATTTTTCGAAAGATCGTGTCTACCACATCCAGTCTTGCACAACCATATATCTTGGTGTTACGTTGTCACGCGCTCATGTCAGTACCGAGATTGTAGAGATGGACACTCGCCGTCCGCACCTCGCCTCGGGCCATTGCTGTTGCCATTACGCCATTACCTATCGACCACCGACCATGTACAGCACTAGCTCCAGCTCAAATTATAGACTATTTTAGATCTCAAGCCCATTATAAATAGCCTTTTTTTAAATTCTTTTCACGATCGATTTTAAGCCATGTTCTCTGCTCTGTTGTGGTCATCCGTCAATTTATCTGTTGTTGCTTCAAAAATATTTGTTACGGATTTTACCGCTGTATATTTATATTATTTAATTCGGACATTTCTTTTAACAGGCAGACTGTTATGCCGATGATATTTGCTAAAAAAAAGCAATTATCTACAACATTACTGAATATTTACGTCATGGGCTACCTGTTGTACCACGGCTAAATCAACATATTAAGGTATATTATATATTATTATATAGAATGATTCCTGCATCTTCGGTTAGAAGCCAAAACAAGATTCAAATAATATGTATTAAAACAAAAAACAAAACGTAAATCTACGCAAAATCTTTAATTACTGAAAAAAATAATACGCTTTAAACAAATGACAAATCACAATCGATCATCGCATTCGTATACACAGTCGATTGCCTATTCTTACCACATAATCGGATCTAATAATAGCGTGAAGCGGTGATTAGTATTGAATAAGTGGCTGCATGCATACAACGCACAGTTTGACAAATGAACGTTCATACACGCGGACGGGCAGACAGTGAATGTTAATAATAAATTGCGCTGAAACCAACTAATGTTCCCGCGATGCATATGTGTGCGGACCAATTAATAAGCGACAGCGGATGTTAAGTTGAAGAATTTTTGCTATATATCTACCTACTTAGGTGTCTAATGAACTGTCTATATTTCGTGATTATGATCTTTATTGATAATGAAGGCTTGGTCATGCGTGGATTGGATCCGATTAAACAAATCAATACTACTATTGACTATAAACTTTGAACTGATGCTGTATTTTTATTAATGATTTAGTCTGGAAATATATATTTAAAATAGATAAATTTATCCTGACACTTAAGAGATAAGTTGGAATTTGAAGCAAAATAATGCTAATAATTCGCTTTTATATCAACTTTGTACCACACACCATCTATCTGCAGTCTGTAGCTAATCTTATAACAGAATTAACTCTGAATGGAATGTTAATTTATGCACATATAATTAAATAACAATGCTCTACTGTTTGTGGATCGGGGGCGAAGAGTATAAATTGTACCCCCATAGATCTATGTAAAGTAATCTTATGGTGATAAAGGCATCAAGATGATTGGTGATAAGGCAGATGCTATTATCCTCTAGTTGTCCCTAATAGTTTAATTGTTTTATTTTTTTAATTACTATACTTCAATTTATAATATCGTGATGGCGAGAAGTAGCGTCATTCTGAATAAAATTATACGTGGATAAGATTTATAAATACGGTTTTAAATGGAATGGGAGCTGTCTCGGTAATTCTGCGTGAGGTTTAGTGTGTTTAACTTTAAAATGTTCATTGGATTTATTAAGCCGGATTAGTGGCAAAAAGCTCAATCACAAATATTTTGGCTATCGGAAAAATGGGGAAGTAAGAAAGAAAAAAAGAAAGCTGTGAAGAGTGTAAAGAGTAAGTCCAAAATGCAACAGGAAACATACAGAAAAATACAAATATCTAAAAATACAAATCTTTCCTCTTTATAATATTAGTATTGATAGTATAGAAAACGTCATTACCATGCATAGAAAAACCATCATAATAATTCTCGATTGCTGCTCTATTACACTACGTGTTTCACAAGTCTGTCTATAAGGACAAAAAATCTCATGATTTTCCGCAGAAATCCATTGCTAAATGCATGTAATCTCAAAGTATTTATGCCATAAATATTTCCTCATTATCATGCCGATCTTGTAAGAAAAATCGCCGTCAATTGAGTGCCTTCCCACGCGAATAGTCAGAATTAATTGAGGGAAACGGATTACTTAATAGTAACGTAGGCGATCCACCAGCAATCTGTAACTTATTACTTGTGTACTGCGTAATAACATTGAAAATGACGATTATTTTGACGTTTCATTTTGTTACTATGACGAATTAAAAATAAAATAAAAAAATAAAACAGTTTGTGATATCTTTTTTGTATTTTTTTGGTATTACGGTAATACCTAAATTTTAAACTTTTATTTGACTATTTTTGGCAGATAAAAATTTTGACTTAACAAAAAAATATGACGAGGTTTAGACAGTTCGACAGTAGCTGGGGTGCAGTGGTATTTTTGGACTACAAAACTGACAATAGTGTCCCTAATTCGATGCCCTTAAAGTATGACTTTGGTTTCAAGTTTAGTCGTTTGTATATTATGAGGCAACATTTAATTTTAAGATAAATCGATTAATTTTTATTGAACGTAAGTATACTATAGCCTAATCCCAAAGTGCCCAGCCGAGGGGCAAAAGGGGCATTTTCTCCATTATCGTTTAAAAAATACACAGTACATGTTAATGCCATCTATTTGGCCCAAATGCTAATAATTCGGCATTAGATCATCATTAGCGAATTGCACCTTTTAAGTCAAAGATCGCCACTTACCATGGTCACAGCAGTTATTCAGGTCCGAGGTTGTGACTACCTTATATGGTACGGACAGGCCCGCGTAAATAATTAATTTGTGGACGTGGACCTGGCATATAATTTAATGCCGACTAAATACATAAGAAATAATATTATTATAATAGTAACTTTTATCAATATAATACGTTTTCCTATTATGCAGCATGTAAGAACCTCGAATAAGTAACTGACAAATATTGCTTTCTACTCGCAAATTACTTATGAAGCACATTTCACCCGTTTTACGAACTTTTGAAGATGTGCGTAGGTACGATTTAGCGTACAATTTTATGGTTGTAGTAGTGTTTATTATTGCTTTCTGCAAATTATTTTATCGATGTAATTAATTAGAAGCAAAAATACTAGAAATTTTGCGAGATTTTTAACGAGACACTACACAACGAACGCCGAAAAGTGGCCTTACTACATAGTGCTATTTTCATCTTCAAAACCTCCCTAATCTTCCGTGACTTCCAACCATGCCTACTTCGTAAACACGCCACCTAATTCTTCTAGATAGCACAGCATAAATAAAGGTTTAATGGAACAGAAACAAATGGCCACAGATAACGCAAGTCACCTTGCTCTTGCACATTTACCTACCTTGAACCACAACATTTTCACTGTACAACTAGTACACTGGTTCACAAATGGCCGCAGTATTTCTTCCGGGAACAGGAAAAGATCAAAAATAAACGGCACGAGTCCAACAAATCCGCACCAGGAAGTGGCGTCGTGACAAGAGGACAATTTCACTAAAAGCTGCGCCGGCGCATCGGGGAGAAACAAACGAGGGCTCGCGAGCGCCGCGAGCGCACAGAATGCATCGCTCCGAGCGTTCCGCACTACTATCGTTTACTCACTCGGATTGTTTTATTACTGTCTGTTTATGGTATTGTTGTCATTTTGGTTTGGGTTTAAGATGTATTGGTTTATTGTTTACTAGTAGTAGAATGAATAACAGGAAGAGTCATTGCGCAGTACGGTATATGTATTATAATACAAAACATTTATGTCTGAAGACGCGAGCATACAATGATAATTTTTAACGTCGATAAAATGTAACAGTTAGGTAGCAATTATAAAACAAATATCTTGTAGGCTATGCAATTCAGTGTGAATATAGTTATGACAACTGTTATTAAGAATCCAATCGATTATTCAATAGCGTTATTAATCGATTGAATACGTTCGTACCTAACAGAAGTCTATGAAGCGAGTATCGAGTGAGATGATATAGTGATGTGCAATTCGTGATATGTCCTTAGATTAGTCGTGATTTGTGTGCGATGCCCATAGGGCCTGCGACTGAGCAGGCGTCCGATATACATAAAATTATAAAAAAAGAACATATACTTCGATCTAACATCAGAAATAGGAATCGCTTGGAGGGGACTTTGCTAAATGATATTCACGCTTATAAATTGATCGGTAAAGTATAGATTCACTTGCAATCGTCATGATGTTTATGTGGGTTGTTTCTATTTTCAATTCTCAAGTATTATTGCTAGTTTATCTGTAGATTTTTTTATAATGTTGATAGGTTTACGCTTGACCGCCAGTTCGCCTGATGTTAAGCGACACTACGATTTACAATGGAGGGCGATTATCTAGAAGAAACCGAATAGAATATTGGTGTTTCACTCGTAATAATTGTGTGTTCGACGATTTCTCTAACATAGTGCAGTCTCTATCACGATGAAATGTAAGTTTCCATTATTTATTTATTGGCTTGGAATGTTATACACGACTATATCACTGACCATCACCACTTTTCGTGGGGAGATGAGAGCACTGTCGCATTATACTGATTTCTTTCACTTACGCAAAATTTACAGCGCTAAAATCCAATAAAAGTAGTTTTATTTCAGGAAATCAGTATATTATTTAAACCCGACGTTTGAGATCCTTTACAGCATCCATCATCGGTCGAATCCGTAAAAAGTAGTTTGATTTCAATATCCTTTACTATTATTCTTTTGTTCTACTTATTGTTTGCGTGTCGTTTTGTAAGGAAATAAAATACTTTTCGTTATATTTTACTAGGAGTACTTGGTGCTATCAGAAGATATTGCTCTACTATTCTTGTTTCAAAACGTCCGGGATTATAAGCTTTTAAAACATTACTAGAAACCGTTTAACCCATTTAATTGATTATAATCACGTTTACTTTCAATTAATCGCTTGAAACAGTGTACGTATTTAGTTACTTTCAATTTGCCCGTTCGAAACAGTACCTAAACCAATGTACTTAGTTGTTTGTTGGTGATACCATCGCCACCACGGGTACATATGGGTCGATCAGCGGATACCACCAATTATTCCATTAACTCCCATTACCGGGTCCCGTTGGTGCAATTAACTAAATTATATATTAACTTTCTCTCATATACTGATGTTTGTTCTGTTGTTGTTGTTTTTATGTCATTATTTTCAGAAATGGAGCGAGTTGTTTATCTTATATTACCTATGTCGGCGCAGGAAGGCCTTCATCAGAATTCATCGTGTATTCAGTTGTTGTGGGCGTATTTTCGATCGGGAGGCATCATATCGCTTCTGACTTCTCATTATAATTAGATACTAAGGCACACTATTCGGGCAGATTACAAGCGATTCGTCGCAGACGTGGTGCGCTTGCGGTTCCCGTTCAGCTCGTCTCCAAAGCAAGATATCCGCACCGCTTCCATTCACACGACGCTCCGCTAGAGCGACTTTTTTGACAACAGCCACTCTCAAATTTGACATTATCGACGACGCACGCATGCGCCGTCACCTACATACCAAATATAAATTAAAATGTAATTAGTAATTAAAGGTGTCTTGAACGAACTTATTTCAGAATGTGGAGATTTGTAAATCGCGGTACTTATATTATTTTAATGCGCTATCAATGGAGGGTGTTTTTTGTTAATCATTGACGTTCCTATTTTCGCAGCACGTACAATAGTTCTATTTTAACGTCTGATATTCGCGTTAGTGTAAGAATTAAAAATGTTTTTACGAATGTCAACGCTCTTAACGCTGTTATTATTTAATTTCCGACCAATTTATTAAGTTATAAAAACGAAACATGGCTCATAACTCCTCGATAACGTCCTCCGACCTTCAGGACCGTCCAGCAGAATAATGAGGGTGACATAAAGACTAACATGAACAAATACGCTGGCCGGTCCACGCGACATCTTGGAAGTTAGCCAAATGACAAATATGCTGAGATTGCGGACATATGTGTAGTTCAAGTCTGCAATATTGTAAGTATTTCTATACATGTAGGGCGATATCAGTCCGTATCACAATGTTTGACTATTATGGATACTGTACAGGTTCCGGAACGTTGGGATTGACGTCTATCAATATACAGCAATAATATCAGTAAACATTGGTTTTATTGCAATGTTTTACCGATTTTTTTAATTATAGACCTGGGGACAGGGACTTATAATAATTAAATATCTGTCGAAATCCTGAACCATGACAAAACAAGATTATTTATCATACCATGATAAAACTAGATATGAGCATACAAAATACATACATCTTAAAATATATCAACTGCAAAGCACACCAAGAAACCGATTACATAAGTCTGCATCCACTTAATTCAAATGAAATCAAACGGTTATATTTCAAAAGGCGTCGTAAATGCTCTAAAACAATACTAGATACTAAAACCGAAGGCGTGAAGTTCTTAGCACCAACTTGCCATCCTGGAGCCAAGACATGTGTTGGGAACACCAGTTAATGGTCCTGTCAACATGCGATTTATGTCTTTATTGTGCGCTCGCAATAAATAACACGCTCATACTATATTATACATTATGTTGTAAATCAAAATGTAATTGGCTCTCTTCGAGTCATTTTTAGGGGGTAAATATGGAGTAGATCGTGTAAAGGAGTTTATTGTCGTGGTGGATTACACAACACACTCTGTTGCATACATTCAAATAACTTAAGATTTAGGTTGTTTGGATGTTAGCCTGAGACAAACAGATTACTTAAACTGACGCGAATATTGGACATTGAAATAAAACTATTAATCTGTTATATTAACCACGATAAAGTCCGTTAAAAAATTGTTTTATTTCAAAATGTAACAAATTGGAAAGGGTTGAGTCTATTTAAATAAATAATAATAATAATAATTAACATTTATTAACATTAGCTTAGGTCTTAAACTTATAAAACTAGGTGATCATTATGGACCATCTCGGGCCCGTAATATTAAGTAGATGCAAAGCACTTTAATGTACAACAAGCAGTTAAAAAAATAATAACCCACTGTTGGAACAACAATAAGTTATTAAAGCCCAACTGACTCTCGTAACTCCAACATACTTTCCATTTTATATAACCATCTGCACAAAGCTTTTTCAACTAGTTGGGAAGCATTCAAAACGTGAAATATTAAAACTAGCGACTGTTTCACCTGACCCGCCTGTGGCGTAAAGTTTTTGTGGGAACTGCCGACGACAGACATTAATCATTTGGAACTGTGGTACTGTGGTGAAAAAACATTTAAGTGAGTAGTAAATATCCCTAAAATTCCTATACATACACAGTTTTGTTAAGCGTATTATGTGTTCTTTTCGTTTTCCACTAACATTTATTGTTCTTGGACGTCATTCTTGAGCATCTCTACCTACTTGTCTTAGGGTTGTTTTGACTTATTGAATCAATGAATCTTACACTACGAAAACTAACTTTAAACTAGATATTTGTGTTGTCCAATAATTCCCAATTTTTTGTTTCCCAGAATCCTTAGCAACTTTTCCGGAAATTCCCACGGGATTGGTAATTCGCGATCACCGCGGGCACAGCGGATTACACTCATATTCCTTTATAAATAGTCAGTATGTTATTACACGCGTTGATACTAATGAGTATGTACAACATCGACATCCTTTAATTGAACTCGTACGCATATACGGGACGTGAGAGTGTGAATGCCCCAACGGAAGCGTACTGTCACAGCTCCCCTAGCCGCGAATCCGCCAACACATTGGGTGTCAAAATGTTTAGATAAGATAATTTGGACAAATTGTGTAGTTGTCGGTGATAAAATTACACTCGTACAGTAGATATGAGTGTTTCGTTTATTTAGTAAGTGTTTTGGTAATGTATTGTTGTTGTTGAGTTTAGATGTCTTTGAGTATCGCCAACTTTTATTTTATGATGGCTTTTACATTTATAGGTACCTGTTAGGGTTGAGAAAAATACGTGTCCCACATGAAAATACTAGGTTCCTGATAGTAAAAACAATACACTGTGTCATATTAGTCCTTTATCTGACCCTATTACATACATAAAGAACTTTAGAAAATCATAACGAATGATCAACATTCATAATCTATTTTATCATATAGAACTCTTCGAACTTCTTTGATTGAATGAACTTAGAAAAGATTAATTACTACATTACTTGCGAAATACTGACAACTATGAATTTTGCCACAATATGCGCTGCGAAGAACGCGAAGGAAAGCTAACTTCACGTCTTTAATATTAAAAAAAAAAGAAAAGAAAATAGGCGAGCATTTTTAGAATCTTTAATAAGTATTTTCCAGTATTGATGCTACTGTCACGTGTTAATTTCATGCTATCGATGATAATATAGTCTAAAAGTGGATTCGCGTTTCCTGGATTGGCTATAAACTACGTTTTTATTATTTTATAATATTATAATACTGCGTGTAAGCCAGTATATTATTTTATAACATAGTAGTCAGTTTTTTATTATCTTTTAATAGATGCGTATAATAAACTAGACTACTGATAGTAGCAGTTTGTTATTCGGCCAGTATCTTATCAAGGCAAACAATATATGATGACCTTAGTCTACCATACTCGTGGCTCGTGGCTAAACACGGCGAGCTAAGGATGTGCCTTCCATCCAGATCCTTTCATGCCTCGGCGATCCACTACATACCTGGACAGAACTGCACTAAAACCAAAACAATACTTCAGTTTCGTGTCGCGCGAGAGCGTCTGGTAAAGATCTAGCTACCCCGGACCATCTAGGATGTAAAAATATATCATATATATCTATGGGTTTTTGGGTTTTTTAATGCAGTATTAAAACAGTTGACAAACGTATAGTTGATCTTATTACTATCCCAGTCAGTTCGTGCGTCGTCCCGGCTTATTGCCAAGGTTCGTTCGAATCGCTTACTCGAATAACAATCGATATTCAAACCGAGTAATCGATTTGAAATAAAGTTTTATTTGGCGCCGGGATATCGCGCTAGTGGAATCTATCGGTCGTTATCGATTCCCGGCATCAGAGCAGGCGGCATCTTGCGGGCAGCATTGGCGTGAATCAGATTGAGTGCGTCTTTCCATTACTGAACAATCGTTATAGATAAACAGAGTACCGAGAAAGAGTACTGTTCGGTGTCTGCCTGCATTATTTACTTTGATAAAGTAACACTGCCTTGGTAAACTAGAACTTTGTTCGAGCGATTTCGAAATAACACAACAATTAATCACACTTACAAATGGTTGTGTATCTTCTTCTCAGAAGTAGCAACGTAGCTAGGAGTGCAGAAAGGTGTCTGAATAATGAGGTTTCAAATGGCTCGTTCTTTATTACATTATATGAAGAACCTAAGAATTAAGTGGCATTATGCATAAATCTTTGTTCATGAGACAAACATTTACAGCGTTCACACATAAACCGCTGAACCGATTTAGATGAAAATTGGTATAAAGTTAGTTTGAGGTTAGGGGTAGGACATAGGATTATGTCTCGGAAATCATCTCTTAAAAAGGCGAAAAATGGGATAGCAGTCTGTATGCGGAATCGATAATTTCTTAAAAAAGAAGGACAATATATAAATAAGCAGATTGGATAACATATTTTACGCTGACGAAGTCGCGAGCAAAACTAGCACTATAATACTTATGACACAAATGTCATTCTTTATTATTACTAAGATTTGCAATTACAAATAATTAATAAACAAGCTACAACTACTCATGTATGGAATATTTTAAAACAAAATTAACTTTAAACAAAAAAGAAAAACCAACTTCAAAAACTAAAAAGCAAAAAATAACTTCATACAGTTTTACCTTTTTTTTAGTTGTAAAGGTATGAAGTCGGTGCCAAGCCAAACGTAATAGTAAGTACACTCTCCGCGAGTGACCTCGAGCGGGGTGGTTACAACCACCACATCATCGGCACCGACTTCATACCTTTACAACTAAAAAAAAGGTAAAACTGTATGAAGTTATTTTTTGCTTTTTAGTTTTTGAAGTTGGTTTTTCTTTTTTGTTAAAAGTTAATTTATTTTTTTCTTTTTAGTGTTGTATATATATATATAATTAACTTTTCATATCAGGTCAATCTAATGGCCTGAAAGAATACAACTATCGATCCACATATACTAATAATTATGAAAGATTTTTCCTTCAACTCCTAACCGTTGAGGAGTTGTACCTTCCATCATCAGATCATTACATGAAATGGTGATTTTCAGATGCAAATACTTGAACAGCTTTGGAGAATACATGTAAATGTAATAAATAACTGAAAGAATTTTCTTCTAACTCTTAACTGTTGAGGAGTTCTACCTTCCATCATCAGCTCATCAACATCAAATGATGATTATCAGACGCAAATACTGGAACAATTATATTAAATATATTGAAAATGTGATATTTGCCTATAAAATTTGAGGGTTGCCCTCGATTTCCCTGGGATCCCATCATCAGATCCTGATGTGGTTACAATGGGACCATCTGTGAAGTATACCCTTTTAAACATAAAAGAATTTTGCAAATCGGTCCAGGCGTTTTGAAGTAATTCGTGAACATACATAACAAACAGATTCCGACGAATTGAGAACCTCCTCCTTTTTGAAGTCGGTTAAAAATAACAAATGTAATAATATTGAAGAAGTTTATTCGCCTATAATATTCATTACCAATCAGTTAACCGTGCTCGCGAAAACACCGGAATGAAAACATAATCGAACGAATGGCTTTTATTCGGAAATATCGAGATACGAATGAAACAATTTATTTGTGTACTTCCCTATAATATTTGAAAATGGAACTGTATTTTTTTATGTCCACATTTCGGTTCGGTATTGGAGCTTTATTTTTTTTTAATTTATAAAAATTGCTTTGTAGGTAATCTTTTTGGGTGCAATAATTTTTTTTTTATAAGTTACTGGAAAAACCATAGTCCACCACGCTAGCCTATTACGGGTTTGTTGCCTTCAGACGCAATGGAGAAAATCTTTCAAGCATGTAAGTTTCCTCACGATATTTTTTTTCACCGTAGCAGCATGTGATAAATACGCACGTAATTTCCGAAAAGTCAGTAGCGGGAGCAGTGGTTCGAACTCGAGACCTTCACTAGACTATCACAGCTCTTAGGTAAGTACAATTATGTTTCTTTTCCAGTATACTGCGGGCATGTTTTATATTACCCTTTCACGCAAAAACCGCTTAACAGACTTGAATGAAATTTAGCATACATATAGTTTATTACCTGGATTAACACATTGGCTACTTTTTATCCATATACCATGCGGGCAAAGGCGCGGGAGGCAGCTAGTAGGTAATATACTATCACATCTGTTGTAACCAAAGGGTTAGGCAGAGGTGTTCTAATGTACGTCCACATTTCCCCGGTATGTTTTTGTTCCATGTAATAAGGGGCGAGCCTATTACCATTAACCGAGCAGGAATCCAAACTAAACTGCTACTGACGAAAGTCTTCATAGAAAACCCAAATATCAGTTTGTTCGACCTGGGAATAGAACCCAAGACCACTTGCTAAGCAGTCGCACGTACGACCACTAGACCAACGAGGAAGTTTTAGAATAATAAATGACAAAATTATTCTACTTTTACATGTATAATTGTACTTGTAGTAGATTTGATACATTTATATTAATTCATAAATAGTAAAAATTGTTATAATTGAATTTCACTAATGAACAAATAAATACTTTTCAAATATACATATTTAATTCATGAACCATGGCAGATATTGAAGTCATTATTACCAATATACATTGATTGTTATGTACATTATATGTGTATATTATTGAATGTATTTGTGTTTGTATGCATTGCGTATTCAGAGTTTTCTATTGTATTTTAACGTGTAAATATATTGATACTTTTATTACGTCGCGCCCGGTTAGTTTCGCTAGACCATCCTATTTAGCGATAAGACCGCTATTGCTGTGTAAAAATTATTTAAATACTATTTTTTACGGATATTATCGCGGTATTTTGATATTATTTTGACCCGACATTTCAGATTCTTTACAGCATCCAGGTTCTATCTGTCCTAAATAAGCAACACGCTCCTCCTTAAATTGCACAATATAAGAAGCAGTGGTGCTGTGTATAATTTACAATACACAATATGTTTGATCAATAGATCACCTCTCATTACTCCACTGACCAACATGTTGCGAAGTCGATAATCATGTGCTACAACGTACGCCAATATTGGCCAAGAATATCGCCTAGTCATTACAATGTTTGACCAAACTGCCGCAAATGTTTTTCACGCACACGAGTGAAGGTGAAAATGTTTTTTTTTGGTTTTATATTGGTTGAATAGGTGATTTACTCGATTACCAATAAGACCTTTGGGACGTACAACTGTCAGTGAATGTTCTTTTTCCTATTGTCAATTCATTTTATGAACAGTTGAACTAGTTTTGATTAAATTTTGAACAGCTAAAAATATCGATATGTAGTCGTACGAAAGTAAGCATAGGCTAGTTATATAATTTGAATTAAAATGTTCAGTAGGTATAAAAGCTAAACAATACTTAATCAATATAAACCAAAATGCTGGTAGAAAATATCACAAGTCATATCAAAGTAATGCATTATCCTCGACATATTAAGTATTTGTTCAAACATTTGATCCAAAGATTGGTCCAATCTCGTGGAGAGGCTAGATTGCATAATAGCTAAGTAATAGGTTCTCGGCTGAGTACGAAACTTCTCTTGGGTAATCCGATCTCGTTAAATCATAAGACTGCACTTGTAATCGCCTTTAGACTCATATTGGCTGCATACAATACACATATACTTATATACGTAAGAGAATGCTCTATGTGTGTGAATTGACAGATTATAGAATAAAATGACGGGCGCGAACGACTGGTATTCAAACTTAAATTCGTTAAAGTCCGCGACATATTTTCTGTCTTCAATAATTTAATAAAACACTTTTCGAAACTTCAATAATATTATAGTGTGGCCGAAAACTGTTGAATATTATCGTTAGATGTTAATTAATTATTTAAATTAAACACTGATGTATTACTGTTTCGAGAATATTAAACATAAAACCACTCTTTACGATTTTTTCGCGGTCATTTATATTATTGAAACCCAACGTTTCGGATCTGTAGATATATTATACCACAGGCAATAACATAACAATATATTACTTTTAGGATATTTATTATATGTATATTGTTCATATTAAGTTGATGTCTGCATTGGGTAGGTATATAAATTAGTAAGTAGTATTAATATTTTTCCATTTTTAAATTGTTATTCCCTACAACAGGACCTAGAAACTTTGCGAGTTCTATCAATAACTAAGTATTGGCTGACTTTCGTAATAATGAATAATTCATTTTCAGTATAATCTATCACAATTTAATTATAAAATATAGTTAACAATTTATGTTCAATAACACTGGGGTAGTTGTGTTCGACCGGTTCTAGTGACACAAAACAACTCACTCGCCATTCATTTATAAATAATTCCAATTCCAATAATTCCCTCTTATTTGCTTATTCCTATTTTATGTGAAAAATGTTCTCCACTCAATTTGTATCTAAAGACCTCACGAATAGGGTTTATTATTAGTCATCGTTGCTACTGCGAAAATTTGGTTGGGTGTCGGTCCCGTAGATAGCGTTTTATTAGAACAAGAAAATACAATTTTATTACCATATTTATTGTAGACGCGTTTCCATTTGAAGCTTAATGTTAAAAAAAACTTGTCGGGATATCACGATTTATTTTATTATTCTATCTTTTCACTCGATGTCGTGCTGTGCATGAATTCATAAAATACCACATGTAGCTCTGCTTACCTCTAAAGGAAAATTGAGGATACATATTTATGTTTGCTAAATACGGCGTTGCATAGATCCTTTACCGCACACACTTCAAATACTAAGCATGTCTCGCTCGTGCTTGTTACGCTCTTAGTTAGGAGTTCTTGCTCATAATGGTAAAATATGTAAGTAATACAGATCAATGACTTTATCACCCAGATAAGGTAAAAACGTTTTACCAATGAAGCATATTTGTGCCACAATTTTATGGCTAAGAGCTAAGATGTTGGGGTTAATTTAGGTATACTTATCTTGAATTCGATGATTGAAATTACATTAAATGAGTTAGTCCATGCTTTAAATGTTTTAGACATAGCTTTGATTAATTATTGTCTTTAACAAGAATGGTAACAAAATAACCATCATCACTCGTGGGGACCAGTGGGATAATAATTGGATTGGACAGGTTTAGGTCACTTCGAGAGAATCTCTTAGGCATGCTAGCTAGATGTATCTATTTACCGTTTAAGCATGTGACAAATACGCATGTAATCTCTAAGTCAGTATTGCACGCCTTGGGCTTGAAATCAGCACCTTTGACTTCACAGTCAACAAATAATTGCATATAGATAATTGCATAAGTATTTACCATCCGCTATGCTAACCGCTACCCGCTCTCAACATCGCCGCGCCTCTGCACAATACAATTAAATTACAATATTTGCGTTTGGCGCCGCTCCCCACAATATTAATTGGCTAGATATGTCATTGCGTCGCTGATAACGATCTATGATCCAGACTGATAATAAGGAAGTCGGTGCCGGGGCTGTAAATATGTTATCGATTTACTAAGAAATTCCCTAATAATAACATTTATCTTTTGAGAGGAAATGCACGGGCTGCATTTTGAATACGAGTTATAATTGAATATAGCTTATATCTGCGGCTTCATTTGCTAAAAGATATTTTGATGAATAGAACAATGCACATTAACCAATTATATTGGCCTCAGATTTATTTGGGGCTGCATAAGACACTTAGAATATATTAGCTAATTGAAATTAAGTATTATATAAATGAGGTAGGTATTTCGACTACATACTTTAAATCAGAAGGTACGTTCATGATATATTTACTACCATATTGAAATAAAGTCAGTCAGTTTTTACGTCAAATAGGAAAAACATTTATTACCTATACGATTTTATTATAGATTTTAATTAATAGATAGAAGATACACAATATACAAAATAATCACTTTATTATTGCAGTAAATCTTTCTGTTTAAAACCGGAAATTATTTATCAGAACTAGATTACATAAAATATATGCTTGCCATAAATAGGCGATATGTAACTAGTTTTTTGCATATATAATTTATACAACATATTAAAGATACATAATTATAATATACATATGTACATATACATATATTTTTTCGATAACTTAGCAACAAAGTATAAATACATAATACAAGGTTATCAAGTTTAGCTAATAACAAGTTTTGTATGCAATAAAAACGTAACAAATTAAAGATTATTATGTGTGTCATTAGAAAAACTAACGTAATTAGACATAGTTTAATTAACATAACCCAGTACTCTGTAATATGAAATAACGACTTGGATTAATGACAAGCGCAAGTTTATTGCCAATCGAAATATCAATTTTTTTTCATTGAATACAAAAAAGTTGCCTTAAACTAGAAATTTCTCCTGTGTTTTCGGTGCGTTTAGAAACACAAATACATATTCACAAAGCATATGTGAGCCATGTGCAGGAATCAACTGTGCCATCAATTTATGACGGTTTTAAAAAAAAACCTTTTTTTAAATATTTTTTTTGCAGTTGGTTTATTTTAAGTATGGTCACAGTTGTCGTCCATAATTGCCAATCAAAGGCTAAGCCGCTACGTAATGTCAAGTACTTTTTATCATGCTTACCATAAAGAACTTTTTAGCCTCCCACGAAGAACTTTTTTGCCTACCGTGAAGCACTTTTTGTCTAACGTCTTGTTAACAAAGGGCTAACCTAAAAATATTTGCGCCAAAGTACCTACATCGTTGTTATACCTACAATAATGTTATGTGATAACTTGTTACATTAAGAAACATGTAATTTTCGACCGCTAACTATAAGCCATTATGTAGATAAATTGTCAACAATTTTGTGTCGGCAATTTGTTTATGGCACTGGAATTCGCTTTATCTAATAATCATTTAAATACCCATTCAGTTTAGTCATAGGAACCTCTTGTACCGACTTATTTCCATAGAAACTTATATTAATACTCTTACTATTTACTTTAATGTGTATAATTCTTGCGGTTTGGTGACGGAAAGTGAAAGAATTGCATAGTTAGAGTTCGGCGAAGGGTTTTGCTTCGCAAGAAAAATAAACACGAAATGCAGAAGACAGACTCTATACAACGAACGATAACAGACACGCACACAAAGACGATGATCTCACAACAAACTACTCGTAGCATTTAATTCACGCTTACATAAAAGGATCTTTGATTAAGTTAATCCAACTCGTCGAGCGATTTGATCCGAGATCTACGCCTGTGTGTGTGTCTACTGTCTATAAATCGCTCTTTGTAAGGAGCCGTACTTCTGCACACTATTTATTATGTGTAAATAGTGTTGACTACTCGATTACGCGATGATAGGAAATTATTTTACCGCACAAGCTAGTGAATTTGCTTTAAATGGTGTAATGAACAGTAATAGAGGTATTGCGATAGAAAAGTTACAAGTTCTATACGGAAGGGATACCACAGAAGTATATTAAATTTATACGTAAATGAATTTATCACATGCTCAAAACGGTGAAGATTTTCCTGATGTCGCATGTAGGTTGGCAACCTACACTAGCCTATCGGAGGGGACTATAGTCTAATACATAGTACTTACGTAGACGCGCAGCCAGTAGTGGGACAGTAAATGGGATAATGATGACGTAACAGAAAACTCTGATTCACATTCAAGCAATCATCATCATCATCAACCCATTATTATCCCACTGCTGGGCACGGGTCTCATTGGAGAGGGATTAGGCTATAGTCCACCACCCTAGCCTACTACGTGTTGACAGAATTCACATGCCATCGAGAAAATCTCTCAAGCATGCAGGTTTTCGCACGATGTTTTCCTTCACCGTTTGCGCAGTGATAAATACGCAAATAACTTCCAAAAAGTCAGTGGTGTGTGCCTTGGGTTTTGAAATCCAGACCTTTGCAATCTCAGTAGATTGGTGACAGCACTAGGCTACCACATCTCAATCAATGCAACTGTCAAAAATTGTGCGTCATTTTCTAACACACCCACTACAGTTTTAATTATGAACAGCTTGTCAATCAATTGTGGTAAAACAAACGTGGTATCGATGGCAAGACGCGGAAGCCGTCAGAAAAACGACTTACAAATTTTACGTAGGCGGTCCTCCATTTTTTTACACCTAAACCGCCGTTAACTGGATTTTAAACGATTTTGTACAGCCCATTGTCACATTAAAGGTCCGTTATGCTAAAAAGTACTTTGTGAGGTACTTTCGGTAGTATTTTTAGTATTTTGTTAGCTTCCATTGTCCGAAAATTATTTTTTCTTTAAACTAACTTTAATTTTAGACATGGAATCAAATACAAATAAATGTACTCATTAAATACGATATAGGTAATTATATCGAACAAAGATTTTCCGAAAAGCAGTTGATATTTATTATTAACATTTCATTTATTCAGATTCTATCTAAACAAGGCATTGACCCCTTATTCTTTCCATACGTTTATTTAGGTACCGTCTAAGCGAAGAAAGATAGGCAACAGGCCAGATTTATTTACTCGCTTCAAATTAAATACGTTAAAAATATCTTACTTTTACGTTGAAATTTTGCTCAAATTTGAACACTTCGTCGTTCTAATGAACTGATTCGTTGGCTGAAAGAGATATATATTTTGTCTTAGGTCCACTGGGTAACATCTAAAGTTTAATCAAGTTGATGCTTAAATTAACAGGTCATTCAGTTTGCTCTGAGAAATTAGTTAGACTTTATACCTCTTAGCTAGAGCTAATTTCGGGAACGATTTCCTGGGTGATCAAGTGTTATTGAATTATTCTGTGATATTCTTAGGTACGCCTTCTTCTACATGGGCACTAGCATACACCTAAAAATATACCTAGGTCTCTTGTAGTTCTCGCTTAATTCTCAGCTTATCCTGCCAATGACCAAATTGCAACTTTTTTTTCAGGGTTCTGCGAGCAAGACCGACAGCGAAACGTGTTCTCTAAGGTAAGGAAAGGTTCATTCGGATTTAGACAGGCCCAGCTTAGCCTAACCTTACAGATCGAATGTTCAGCGTGTTTAGTAGTTATTGTACCAAAATAAGAATGATTATATCACATTACAAAGGCATGTTCTGAACTAAGAGTCAGGTATCTAGGGCCTAATCTCCGTGACCTATTACACCGGTTGGATCATCACGCCAGTAAAAGCGCTTTCTCCAAGCTAAGTCGGTTTCTGTGTTGCGCGTGCGCAACTCGTGCAATAATGTGTTTTATATAATAATAATGTTCCTGGCTTTTGTATAATGACGCTTGATGATCGAGATGCTGTAAAAATTATTCGTAATTCGCTTGATTTGTGGAAGTGGGTCGTCTCAGATCATTAGCTGTTGTACGATGTTCAAATTCATCTTTAATGTCGACATAGTTTTTTCTTCTTAACTTTGTACCATACTGTTTATTTTGTATAACTATTGCCAATATTGCACTCTTTTGTTTTTCAGACATGTCTCAAAAATAGAAGGGGCTATTTTATTTTGGCTGTAATTTCTACGCAAGCAAGATTCTACAGACCACACGTACTAAAATAATTTTCTGTGCTCGGATCAAACTCGCGCCCTTGACACAGGAGACGGTCGTTTTAACTTCGCCAATCGTGGCATAGCTGAAAGAATAGGTAACCTAACGGCCAATAAAATGGACAGCTGTGAGTGTGAAGTCATTTAAGTCTACAGATGTTGAGCAACTAAAATAAAATCACTATTGTAGTTAATTGAATTTTCAGACTTAATCAAGTTTAGTGTTGCAATTAATCTATTTCATTCGATTTACCGTTTCTATTACAGTTTAGTCCATTAAAATTAAACTAGATACTATTTTTTTTACTTATCATACATCATTGCTTCATTATCAACCCCACAGTTCTCCTCTCATAAGAGATCTCTAGGCTATAGTCCACCACAGTAGTCTAGTGTGGTTGGGCAGACTTCACACTCCGTCGACAAAATGTCTCAGGTATGGTAGCGTACCCACGATGTTTTCCTTTCACCGTTTGAACATGTGGCAAATATAATACACAATCGAATATAAACTTATTAGTAGTCTTAGTAATTGCCCAATTTACACCCTTATTGTTTAAAGGAAAAAGTTTAAATTTGATTAAACTCCAGCTTTCGATTGTACTTTTAAGTAATGAGATGCTGTATTGCTGCTATAGACAGACTGTTCCTTACCGTAAACATCAGCCAGGGAAATGAAGCTACAGTATAATACACACGTACAGTATAATATATAATACTGCGGCATTAATTAACAAACTATGTTTTATCTAATTGATTGCTGGTAAAAAATGTTGAAGGTGTCTATTTCACGTTTAGTAATTGTAATATATAGCCGTTATAAATCAACTGTTACGCTATTGCCAATTACCAAGCTAGAGGTAAGGTGGATCTCTTGCTTAATTTAATGTAAAACAGATATGTAAAACCAATCAATAAAAAAAATGAGTCATCATAAAGTTCCTAATTCGGTTCTGCTTTAACCTAGCAGAGAGTAAATATTTGTTTTGCCTACAAATAGCTTGTGGCAAGGCTTATTTTAATTTACAAAACTGTTAGAAATGTTTCTTCAAATGTTTAGGACTCACGGTGACAATGTTTCTTAGTTGTCACACCCAGTCAACTACTCTGAACTAAAGACTCCATTTTAAAAAGAACTACATATAATAAGCGGATAAATTACGTTTCATATGCTTCCGTTATATTTGTTAACAAAACTGTTAGAAACTATTAGAAAATCAGCATTTTTGGTTTAAGCGCTTTTATGAGCGTGCTTATATTTTCCTATATTATTAATAGGTTTATGCTTGACCGCCAGTTCGCCCGATGTTAAGCGACACTGCGATCAACGATAAAACGCTTTTACCTATGAGAATCGATTAACTTTAGATTTAAAGACACTCCGAAGACCCACTCGGGAATCGCATTCATCATGTCAGTGGTGGGCATGATAAAAGAGAACTTATAAAAATAGCATAATATAATGCGATTATAATTTTAGTCATCTTTATTAATATACTCATTAGGCACCTTAAATATACCGACTGCAGTAAAAGTTATGCTGCAGTTCAATTATGATCCAATAATAAGGCAATAACAGTAAAGCAATGTAGGGCTAACTGCTAACCGAGTTGGTTACTTACTAATCGAATTACACAGTAAACTCGTAAACGGTTTAGTGTTTATTGCGGTAATCGAATTAGGTGTTTAAAAGGCGTTATTTTTATTCTGTGGTTGGTGTGTTGTTTGATTTTACTTCACTTGTTTTGATTTCGTCAACCCTTGTTTTACGGGTAGGGGAACTTCTGAACTATAGTCATGACATGTCTGTAATGGGCTCCGACAGTGAATTTGGGGATTTTCTGTAAAATGGTCATTATAATTTTGTAATATAACTGTTTCATTGTCTTTCCTCTTGATTTAGACATTTTAGAATATATATATTTAATGAACTTCTACTACAACTTTTCGTCCTTTTAAGGATGAAAAATCTATATCTTTTTCTGAAACTCAAATTATCTCCATACCAAATTTCATCTAAATCGGTTCAGCGGGTAAAGCGTGAAGCAGTTATGAACCTATGTATATCTTGCGGTGAATCAGTTTATTAGCAACAAGTTATGTGTCCAATTGCGTAAATTAATTTTGATGCTATGTCGAAAATTTTTCCTTCGTTCTTCCGTTTCCTATGTCTTCATATGTCTTGCTGTTCAATATATTGCACGTAAATATAGGTTGTTACGATCGCTTCTGATTGATGTAGTAATTGTTCCTGTTGAGTATAATAATTGGAGGATGCTACCATAGGGTAGGTAGGTATTATGCAAGAAAACTGTAATCGGAAAATCTTTGTTAGGAATTTTAAAATATAAATGTATTTTAAAATATCTAATCGCTTGTGATTTTCAGTGACATCATTAATGCAGTAAACATTTTTCTTTACATGTATTTATTATATGTACATATTTATTACTCCGTGCTTGACAGCTTGTTCGTTGTCGGACAGGAATAATAAACGCATAAAAATGTTCCTATTGTCCTAAATTCTTTCGACATGACAGTCATACGATTTTGAAATTATTTTACTTATAATTTTACGCTGCTTCGCTTTATCACCTATTTCAAAAACCTTTAACTTTTCAACTCAATTATTTACTGAATTCATTATTTAATATACATAGTTGGATTTCGTTAGCCTTTGATAAAATGTACCTACATACATTGCTAGGAGCTGAAAATCAACAAAGGGCAAAGTCTATTGTGAATATTTTAACAAATAGATTTACGTATGTCGCACACGTGGTCTCGCTTGTTTTACCAACCGTACCAAATTAAATTTGCATATAATTCGACGTTGTTGTTGACGGTACCAATTTCTTTGTGAGACTGCTGTCGGGGTTACCAACTGAATAAATTGCTGTCGAATCTCCGGGGAAAAGTTTATAGATTTAGTTTATCTCTGTTGCCTTCTTCATTTAAATGGTATCTATAAAATATAAATTGTTCGAATTTGGTTTTAACCTGATACTTTTTCCTATAATAGGGTTTTCTTTGTACGATTCCTAATTATCATGTAAGACATTATTTGAGAAAGTACGGCAACAAAAGTTACTATTTTGAAGGTGCTAATTTAATTAAGTTTGTTTATTTGTCTAATTTACGTGGTATATTAAATTCGATTATGTTGTCCTTCACCGATTGAGCGTGTGATAAATACGCATTTATCTTCAAAATGTCAATGGTATATGGCACTAGGCAATCACAGTATTTTTTACCAATTACCATATTATATAAATAAATAATAATAAATACTATTCCCGGACATTATTACACAGCGCCATCTAGTTCGTAGTAAGCAACGAGGCTTGTGTGACGGATACTAGTTGGTTGATATACTACATATATACTTGTTTTTGTAAATACATACATATAATACATAGATACATCCATGACTCGGAAACAAATGTTGATGCTCATCATACAAACATTTGTTCCTACCGGGATTCGAACCCGGCACCCATAGCACAACCAGGAGCGTTAACTACCGCTGAGCTAAACGGGTCGTCATGTGGTATGAGACATATAATATAGGTCACGGGGTTAACGGACCTCTTACCAAGGACTAACATAAAAATGCCTAGTAGTACTAGGAACTCATAAAAAAGTTGTGGAGCACTCCGGAGCTCGCCTCCATTAGCACAGGTGCACGTTCGCGCTCCATTACGCGACACGTGCCTGGTTAATTTTAAACACGAAATCGCTGTTACTTCACGTATAGTATAAATTAATGAGGAACGAAAGTATTATTCGGTGTAGCTTTTTGACTAATTAGGGAGGAAATGCCGAGAATTCTGTATAGGATTTGGTCTCGGAGCTACATGAATAATTACTTCAAATGAAACACATTTAATTAAAATGTTTTATCATTTATTTATGTAGTTTTTGTTTTAATAGTATGGGGATGTACAAAAGACGTTTTAATGCTTGTTGAAGTAGTTTAGTAGTAAAACCAGATAAGTATGTCAAGATAGTTTCATTTATACTTAATCATTTTTATCAAACAATTGGCTTTATTTATTGTAGGTTATAACCTATCTTATTACTGTCGTTCGCCGTGTGCCTTTTTCTATTAATCGGTTGCGAACCTAAAGTGATGCTCTTTGGGGGAGGCCTACGTTCAGCAGTGGACGGCAATAGGTTAATATATAAGTAAACCTAAAATCGGAGCTGAGTTTCTAATGATTGTTACTAAATTCTTCAAAGTTAAGGTCAGAGTTACAATATCACATCGAAATCATAGTTCCAAACAAAAAATAAATGGTGTGATTTCTAATACTGTCTTTGAGTTGAATGAACTTTTGAAACAAATAAAAAATTGATTGACTTCTAGTGATTGACCAAATATTTAAACGGTTGGTGAAAAAAACAACGTTTTTTTATTTAAGAACGACTTTGAACAACTTTTTGCAACCTTCATTTATAGATAAGATTTAAATGGTTAAGTTCAATATGAAGCAGCTACTTTATGTACTCTAATTGTAATTCTTTCTCATAAAAAATATCTAAGTATCAACTTCTAATTAAAACAAGAGATAGCGGATCGATATGACCATGCATTAAACTCTATCATAACTAAATCTAAATAATTATGAATATTGTTTTTAATAAACAGAAAATAGCAAGTCATACTCCTTGACAAAGTCAACGAAAACATGGGTTTGCTAATATTAATACAGTTACAGCGTATTCAATCCGTGTAATATCAAAAAAACATAATTTTCAATAAAACCTTGACGGCAAATGTGACAAATGAAGTTTGACTGAACTGTCAACCAAAAAAAAAGAACTGTTACGAATTATTCAAAATGTAATTTTAACTACGGCAGCACCACATCAAACGCGTCGCGGCGTGTCAAGTGAAGACACAAACTTTAGATTATGTTGTTCCATTTTCGAAATTTGAACTTCTGAACGCGAAGGAAATGAGTGTAGGTGAATAATTTAAATGTTTGCCAGTTCTTAAATTAATTTACATTAATTTTAGTACAAAATATGGTGTCAGCGATGTCATTCAAATTTAGGGATTATGTTCTTATCTATACTAATAACATTATAGATGGATATATTGATATTAATATAAAAGAATTGTTTATTTAAATATTCTTTTTGAATATTAACGAATATTAGATTTTTTGTTTGTTTATATAAAAAAGGTTCCTAAACTTTTGGACTGATCTAAATAATTATTTCACCATTAGAATGCTACGTTATCCGCGATTAACATAAGCTAAGTTAATAAGGGATAAAAAATAAAATAAAGTAAAAAAATAAAAAATGTACCAATTATGTAATATTCTGTGCACTCCAAAGGGAAAAGGACTGTTATTCCTCACTACAGGTTAATATCTAACCTATCAAGGATGACAGAACTCTAAACACTAGATTGTTGTCTATTAATATAAAATTGTATTACCTATCTTGTTATAACATCTGTCACTAGAATAATTTATTTGATCCAATAAATCATTATTATCTAATGTATAAAATTCTCGTGTCACAGTTTTCGTTGCCATACTCCTCCGAAACGGCTTGACCGATTTTGATGAAATTTTTTGTTCTTATCCGGTATCTATGAGAATCGGCCAACATCTATTTTTCATCCCCCTAAAAGTTAGGGGTAGTCCACCAACCCCTATAATGTGGCAAAACAACGTATGCTGGGTCAGCTAGTTATTATTATATAAATTGAATAACAGATTCTCTCTGCCTCTGCAGCAATCGTGTTGTCGCAATATATACTTAACATTTATTAGAAAGAGACATCAACAAGTCTTATATCGCATAAGGAAACATCAATTACCGGCCATTAATGTAATACGACGTCAAGTGTTTTGACAGCATCAATTTCAAGATGACATGTGCCGGTTGTCAAGGTTACCGAGATTTCGTACAGTGTCGAAGGCATTATTTAGTAATACTTCCTTGAAATTTCGATTTGACCGACTTGATTCTTGGTATCAATTTTGCTTATACAAAACTTTATAATTGGAACAGTACGACTGTCAATATTTATTTGTTTTTCTGCGGTTTTTAGCGGTTGTATTACGTAAAATAATTTGCCACTTGCTATGGCTTTTAAATATTACGTATCCTACATATAAATCTTGAAATGATAAAGATATATTTTTTTGATGATTCCATTGACATTTTTTTTGACAAGATATAAGTATAAGTTTAATGAGGTTTTCATTTCAAAATAATATTGTTTTAGGTTATTTTTGTCGATAATAATAAAAAGGTCAACCAAATCTACAATTTATTTCGAGAAAAATGAACAGAAATAGCACTTTTATTTCCATTACAATTTATTCCCATTTAAAATTTACAAATTAGACAAAGGCTTTGCAAAATTCACTTTTTAATAGTATAAAGTAGCCAATAACAAAGTGAACGAGTAATACTAGTTTATGTATTATTGGACCAACCACGACCCAATTCTGTTGGCGAATAATGAATTTGGTCGTTGTACTTTTGCAATAGCAACAGATTTTTTTTTTAAATGTTCTATATCACGTGAGGTTGACCTTTTTATCGACTTTTGTAGGCAGACGAGTGTTAATTTAGATTTCTGAATGACATCAATGTCACTTTAGGTTATTGAAACGAAATATCTGGGATAGAAAATTAAGAATCTAGATATGAAATATCACATTAGGCAAGAAGATTGGACGATATAGAATGACGAATCGATATGGACCCGTCTGTATTCATAAGCTGTTGATTGATTCATAGATGAAATTCTTTTTGAAAGCACTTTCAAACCTAAATTTATTACCTGTCGTATCCATAAGATTCGATCACTATTTGATGACGTCACGTCTACTTAGTGAAAATGGAAATTAAGATTTTATTTATAGATCTTGGCGTCAGGCTCAGATATTGAGATAGGGAGATATTTGTATTTGAGAAGAAACGTGAAAGGCTGAATTATAAACTACATTATAATATCTATTATATAAATAAAAACGAATGTTGATACGTTTCTCCTCTATGCGCTAAACCAAAGATATAATTGTGATCAAATGTTGATAAGTTTTTCTATATATATGGTATATTTAAAAGGAAGTTTGATTTAGTAGAATTTTTAAGTAGTCTTTTTTTTAAGTAGTACAATTTTGAGGTGTATGAAGGAATAGTATAAATAAATATCATATCAAGGCTAATCTGTTTAGAGAATTATGCAAACCTAGATCACTAAGGCGACGAAATAAGAACTAGTTGTCATTTGCAACGCTGTCCTGTAATCTTTAGGCTAAACACGTTTCTGGCGCACTAGTATTATTGCATTATTTCGCAAAACACAAACGGGTAAGGAGGCAATAACATCTCAGAGTTTGGATCCCTGCCCGGTTGTTTGCTATTGCCATAGGGTTACGTAGTGGGGCCTGAAAACATACCGGCGAAATATGGGTGAAGGTACCTTATTGCACCTCTGCCTAATCCTTCGCGGATGGCAGGCGTGTATGTCTCTTAAGAGTTACACGGTTCCAAGAAGTTGACGTTATGGAGAAGAATCTGGCAATAAACTTTTTAGACTGCAAGATATCAGTATGGTAATTGAGGGTAAAAACGACGAACGCAGCAATCGCGAGTTACACTAGTACCTACGTACAAAATAATCGGTTTGATAAATGTATTAATCTTGTCGCATTGTGTATATTGCGAACCTCACGTGTGAAGATAACAAATGCATAAAATTCATAATCACGTGAAAAAAGTTATCGTGAAACGGTCGCGTGAGCATACAAATTTACAAGGTCGTTGTATTCATATTTGAACCTTACTGCCCTAGTGCAA
This sequence comes from Craniophora ligustri, assembly GCA_905163465.1. Classification (NCBI taxonomy): domain Eukaryota; kingdom Metazoa; phylum Arthropoda; class Insecta; order Lepidoptera; family Noctuidae; genus Craniophora; species Craniophora ligustri. The sequence continues at coordinate 3,233,407 of LR990960.1, read as the reverse complement.
AACCATATGTGTGTGTCATTCACGGAAGATTATTCTTCACCCTTATTATTATAAATATAAGGTTCAAAAGATATTTCCTGCAAATATTGCTAATTATAATGAATGACAGTTCGTATTGCAGCAAAAGTCCACAGCGGACATCTATTCTTGCCAACTTTGGTTAGATTAAAGTGGATTTTATCGGCAGTTTTATGATTCTTTATGCTATCATATAACGTGGTTGGATATAGTTCATCATCATCACGTTAATTTCAATCTGAAACCTTGAAATATGAGACTTCAGTTGATCTCTGCAGTGCCTGTTAGTACCTCTCAGGTAGAATAAAATACCCCAAATTTAATCACTACAATCACATGCGAAAGTATGTTCTGTCTGTTTGTTACCTCCTCACGCTTTATCCGCTGAACCGTTATATTAATTATATTATTGTAATTAGGTATAGAGATAGTTTGAGCCCCGGGGAAGAACATAATAGTTTTTGTTCCAGACATCATCGCTTAAAAGCTTGTAAGAGGAGCTATAATTTCTAAACCGAGGGTAAGAAATAAATTCCAGATTGATGAAAAAGCAGATGCAATAAAATTACTAATTCTACGCAGTCGAAGTTACGGGCAAAGGCTAGTTTATCAATATAACATACAACAACTGCCTCGTTGGTCTAGTGGTCGTACAGTACGACTGCCGAGCAAGAGGTCCTGGGTTCGATTCCCAGGTCGAGCACAGTGTTATTGGGTTTTTCTGTAAAATTATTCTCAGTAGCAGCTCGGGAGTTTGGATTCGTGGCAAGTCCCGGATAATGGCAATAGGCTCGCCCCCTATTACATGGGACCTAAAACATACCGGCGAAACGTGGGTGCACATTAGTACACGACACGCGTGAATGTATGTATGTTTAATATGTTACGTTGTTTATTGTTTAATTTGAATATTTCTTTGGTGGACGGACACACAAAACACTTCATTATTGTAGCAAGGTGAAGACTACCGTCATTATTGTATTTTTTCTACTATTACTTATAACATGACGTATGTAACTGCGTAGATTGTTACTGCTGTGGTTAGGTTATTAGAACCAAGGTTATTATCAAAACGGGGTTGCTCAAGTACCTATTGTTAAAACATATTTGTACATATTACATAAATTATTTTCTAGAACTGACCAAACTACACTTGGAGCTTGCTATGTTCAGTTGGCACAGGTAGGTAGTGTTCAATTGTTTATCATAGTTACGTGTATTATCTAGTATGAATACGATTATGTTGGGTAGTTACGTATTACAGACTTTTTTATACATATTTATACCATCCTAATACCACAGCGCAAAACAATTTGTAACCTATAGCGTTAAGTAGTAAAATCAGGCGGTCAAATTAAACTTATTTAAATGAATTTTCACTTACACAATTTAGCAATGACCCTCTCAAATGAGAGAGTCATTGACCCGTGCCCAGCAATGGGACGTTAATGGGTTGATGATGATTTAGCAATAAAAATGTTCGTATTTTTTATACTTTATTCGTTCAAAAAGATTAAACTGTTAATGATAAAATAGCGAAATTAAGTTTCAAACATGTGTCACAAACAGGAGATTTCAAATTTCTAATAGAGTATATTAACCTTGTCTTTGTGATACCTAAGCCCGTATCCAATTGTTTATCAACAGGTTTGAGCCCACGACCTTCCAGCTGGGACACCAAACAAAACAATTATCTCTCCCCACAGAACTGTTGCAATCTCATTTGAATATTTGATTAAGTACAAAGCTTTCTAATTAAAATTATTGAAACGGGACACAAGTACCCATTAATACAGTTTAAACAACCGGTCGTAGATACCTACTAAACAAAGGCGGTGTAATTTCATAATGATTCATTTGATAATTCCTTTTATTAATTACAACGGTGTAAATTATCATTGTGACGGGAAACGTTACGAAATCCGATATAGATACTGAAATTCTGAGGAAGTTTAGCTTAATATTTTGTAAGGCAGTGCCACATTAAATACTTTTAAGGAGCGATAATGTGCTATGTCTTGCTATTGCTGTCGCTTTTTTTTTTTTTTTCGGCACCCATTTCTCCCTTTTAAAAGATGAATTTAAAAGTACTGAAGATTGTAATAATGGGTGTAATTAAGCAATGTTCCAACTTTCACCTGTCTAGATTACGTAGTTGTTATTCATTGATATATGAGTGAGTCAGTATTAGGAATTAATGATTATAATTAAGCCTAATTAATACAATACTACAAACATATAACCTTTGTGAAATAGAGTGATTCATTTCCAAAAGCGTGCGCAAATTCAGAGTTTTATATATGTATGAACGAATCACGTGCGTTGTCCTTCAATGTTCACTAGCACCACTATCGCATAGCATTATGTATAGCTAAGGCTTTATTCAAATCGAGTTGTTTCGATGATTTGGTACATTTATCTAGATCGAGACAAATTGAGATATTGCGTGCTTTCGAGAGTGAAGCAAGATTGTTTGTTAGTTGTGCTTTGAAATAGCTTGGTTTGCAAACGCGACTGATTAAGCCGGTGTTTGTTATGGGACTCGTTGCGTGCACAATTTTATTTTAACAATGCTTGAGTATGCTGCTAATTAGTTGACAATTTGGCCAATGAAGAATAAAAATATTACCCACACTAGTGATTCCTCCTGTAGTGTGTCTGCGTTTAGACATAATATAAATTCTCTTTCTTTCAAACACACACACACACACACACATAAGTATCAAGAACTTCCGCTCGCTGCTTCGCTCGCGTGGTATGTCGATAAATTATAGCCTATATGTAATTCTAATGTCCACTGTCCCACAGCTGGAGACGGGTCTCGTCGATTTGAGAGGTATTAGGCTATAATTCATCACGCTAGTGTGGTTGACAGACTTCACGCACCGTTGAGAATGCATGTAGATTTCTTCACCATTCGAGCATGTACGAGTAACAAATACGAAGGTAACTTTCGAAAAGTCGGTGTCGCGTGTCTTGGAATCGAACTTGAGACTTCGACGAGAGAAGTCAGACAGTCTTGACACACGCACATAATCTGAAATACTAGATATTAACTTGTGTTAGTTTGCTCTCCGATTAATACAAAAGTTAAGTTAAATTTCTCATGAGCAAATTTCTCTCGGTTTAATGGGCACATACCCAGTTGAATGGGAGTAGGCCTACTTTCGACGTCACTACGGCTTGTGGGCACACAGTAACCTGTTTCCCATACATAACTTCCGTAGAAAGATAAGCACAACTATGCATTTAATAATTATAACTTGTTGTATTAATTAAGATACACGTGCATTTCATTATGTAAATAAACTATTATAAGCATTTTGTTTATATTTTTGTATTTTAAGTATTGCGAGTCGTCGGCCGCTATTGACCTAGAATGCATACATTCTGTTTCCTTCTTCATTGAGTAATCACCCGAGATCGAAATACAGGGAATTCATTATAACTTCAATGAAATATGCGCCCTAGAGAAAGATTCTACGTAGCTACTTCAGAAATACTGAACAAACAATTACTACATATTAAAATTAATGTGTCATATCAATAATACTAGTGGTTCTTCTTTTATCTTTCTTGTGGCAATTGAGTCGATGTCGACTATTCTGCCAATGTCATATACTAGTGGTTGAAGTGGTTGTAACTCGACAAAAATTAAGATCTGTTTTCTGACAATTTGTTTTTTTGTTTATTGACAACATCAAGGCTTGTCAAATGCTACTAAACAAAGAAACGAAATTCATTGAGGAACCAAAAAAGGAACAACTAAGATAGGATAACATATTAGATTCTTAAGAAAAAAAATCTTTGTGTAAGTAATGTATGCAAAGTTAGATAAAATAATTTTGATACTCGCCATCAATCTTGATTGATTCAGGGAATTCTAAGCTACTTATCCACTCTATGTTACGTGCCTACTTATCAAATAATCACTTATTTTTTTTGCATGTTGATTACTAAATTACATGGTTACTCGCGATGTACTAGTGTCTTTATCGAAAGATCTGAATTGTGTAACGCTACATATGAATGCGAAACTATTATCGTTATGTAAAACGCGTAAGCTCGGAGGCGTGAGAGAGACCAGTGGGTCGGGCCGCGACTTCGTCACACAGCTTGAGAATGGGCATGACCTATGGACCTGCGTATAGTTAAATAGAATTTATTCTGTCAGACGACAGTACACAAAAGCAGCGAGATGTGTGATAATATATATTGGCAATTAATATACGTAATTTTGAGCCACATTTTGGACCGAAAATATGACGGTAATTAACTGGACAAGATAACTAAAATATACCAAGGGCAACTTTGAAATACAAATACAAATGTTTAGGTATACAAGTTGATATAAATGGGGTGGATCAGAATTAGATCCACCCCATTCGGGTGGATCTAATTCTGAAAATATCATCATCAGCAATAAATACCTATGTACCGTCCCATTTTTCGGTGCAGGTTTCTTCCCATAATAAGAACGGCTAAAGTCCACTACGCTGGCTTTATATGGGTTAGTAAGCTACGGCTGTCTGGAAAATCTCTCAGGCATTACCCTAACGATATATTCCTTCACTGAGTGAATTTTTAAGCTTTATCATTAATATGCCCTTTGTAGTCCACAGTTATATTACTTTTCTTAAAAGAAGTAAGTAAAGTAATAGTAAAGTATGGTAGAGTCCCGGGGTTGCCAAACTGCGGCTCTTTGAAGGATTATTTTCAGCTCTCGATAAATGTACCAGAGTTCCCTTTTCAATTTTGCATGGGCGTAGCTTTCTATAGATGAAAACAAAAAAAGCTCGTCTCACAAAAAATACCAAAAGAAAAACAGGGAAATTGGGATAACCTTTTTTTTAGTCCGACTGGAGTCCAATATACCAAGTACAAAGTACGGAAGTACCTCGTAGCTTTGTATGTTAGTGTGACGTAAGGCTAATCGTAATCATATTGTGTTGTCGTGTACAGTCGCGACCACACGCGCACTCACGCGCACCTCAAGAGATAATAATTGTATTTCATAGTGTTATTAATGAAGCGATCAGTTACACGGCTTATCTTCTATGAGAATCATGGGACAAAAGAACTTATATAACACTCGCGGAGCTTTAACATTCTTAGAGGCATGGCAGAGGTTTGTGTGTAATTTATAATAGCATTTTATAAGTACTTGTAGCGTATCATAATAGGTAGATGTTGTGCTTGGTCTACGGGACCGATTGGGTAATAAACTAATAACTTATTGTATGCTTGAATAAATATTATATATTGTTTTCTCTTGTTGTTATTTTATCAAGGCGAAGATACCGTTTTTCCAGACTAAAAACACACAAACAATAGCTCGTAATAGTGTTGTCAAAGCTAAGTATTTACTTATTTTATCGGTAAGCAAATGAACCAAAACGATTAGATACTAAAGATTAAAATTATTGACGCGAAATAATAAAATCTTTTATCTTCTTGCCTGAATAACTTTTCAATAATTTTTTTTTATAAATGTGAAATAATGTGAATAACAAAATTGTATTTTCTCGAACAACCAAAGAGTACTTATACAAAATGTCTTTGCCTTTGTTTTTATACTATCTGTATTACCGTAACAAATCGATTCGTTTCGTGCAGACGTAAAAGGATAGTCTTAATTGATTACGAACGAATCGCGTGCGATCATGCGGCGGTGATTGTACGAGCGTTTGCGCTCGCGCATGCCTGCAACTCGCGCGCTCATTGGTCAGAATAAACATTTGAATTATGTGGGTTACTATGTAAGTACAAAAGTCATGGAAATTACTGCTGTTTGTAAAAGTAATTCATTTTTAATTGGTTTAATTGATTAATTAAATTATGTTATATAATACATATAAACCATCACGCCTGTCGTCCCTGAAGGGTTAAGCAGACTGTACACCCATATTTCCCTGGTATGTTGGGGGTGAACTTATGGCAAACTCCGAGATGCTATTGAAAATTTCTTAGAAAAACACAATAATTTAGCTCGACCGAATCGAATCAAACCTGAGATCTCGCAGTTATTGAATTGTATAATTACGTACGTTATAATTTATAGAAAAGATTTTTCATTAAAACCTCTCCATCTTAATGGACGCCTACCAAGCAGTGCGTGATGCTATGAATTTTTAAATAAATGAATATTATGCTTTATTATCCCTATAATAAGAGTTAATATTGGATACTGGTTATACGCAATGCGTGATTAAAAACAGTCACCGTACCTTTAAATAATAGTTTTTGAACGAGCACTATATTTATTCTACTACGACTGATACTCAAAAGCCAGTTTACGTCAGTCACACTTAAAGATAGTGTATTTAGAGTATGTTTATGCCCAGTACATGTTTTCGTTACGGGTATCGGGGGTATTATAGTAGCAATTACACTAATTGGAACCAGGTTAACAGATCGCTTAGTAGTGAGATATTCGTCAATGATATATGCTTGTTAGACTGGTCTAGTTATTCTAGATGTTGAAATATATTCCTTTGTAACTAAATGTAAGGAGGTAAGGTATAATTAGAAGTATTAACCTATTGAACGCCATTGTCGGGTATAGCCGACAGAAGAAAAGTGTCACACTATCGCCATGACGTCGCGTCGTCGGCGCGCGGCAAGGAACGACTGAAGTTGTGTCCAGATTTTAATTTGTCGGCTATAACCGACAGTGGCGTTTAAAGGGTTAAAAACTTGCGGTAACTTTATTTCAAATAAATTTTTTACTGTTGATTTTTGTAATGTCATTTAAACACATTGAGACCAAAATAAAAAAAATCTCATAAAGTGCGAGTCGGACTCACGCACGAAGGATTCCGTACTATTTACCGGCTACCTGTCACCGCTATTAATACAGAAAAAAAATCACGATATCTAATTGAATTAGAAATCTAGTTAGATTACTATAGGAAATCGATGCAGACGTTTATGTTCATATAATTATTAAAAAAACCGCAACACAATGGCGATCAGCACGTGCGTGCGGTTACACAAGGCTGAACCACAGATTAAATATTTGTTTAATCTGTGCCTGTACGGAGTATGTGAATCATTCGGCCACCTGGCTGGAAAATTAATGTAAGAATTTCAAATTTAGAACCTGTACGTTTATGGAATTACAATTTGGAAGACAATAAATTATTGTTGATGATTGTTTTGGTAGGAAATAGCACGTACATAATTGTTAAAAGAGATGTATTATTTGATTAGATATACGATTATTTATACTAAATAGTTCAATTCAATTCTTAAATTTATCCTCATCAACCCATTATTATCCCACTGCTGGGCACGGGTCTCCTCTCATTTATTGAGAGGGATTAGGCTTTAGTCCACCACGCTAGCCTACTGCTGGTTAGCAGACATTACATGCCATCGAGAAAATCTCTCAAGCATGCAGGTTTCCTCACGATGTTTTCCTTTCCCGTTTGAGCATGTTATAAATACGCACATAACTTCCGAAAGCCAGTGGTGCGTGCCTTGGGTTTGAAATCGGGACCTCTGACATCTCAGTCCACTGGTCACACCGCTAGGCTACCACAGCTATTTCATCAATTTATATACTATCCCAATGAGAGGGGTTAAAAACATATATGACTATCACATAATTCCTTTACGGGCGGTCTGGGAACGAGCCGTAAATTTGCCACCCTCGTGGTAAAACTAGCAATACAAAGTATATATAAACCAATACGTGACAAATGTAAATAAAATGGTAAAAAATTAAAAAGTCAGACAGGCCGAAACAATTAGGCATCGTCTAATTTGGCCGCAAACGCAACCAACAAGCCTGATAGTTTCCGGCTTTATCACAACGCGTGGTCACACTAGGCGTGGTGTAGTATCTACCTAATCGTCCCACAGACTCAAGATGCGAATGATTTACAATCTCAGCGGTTATATTCTGCCTTATTTTACTTCCAGATCAGATTCAAGTAATGCTGATTTTATGTGTAATCAATTCCGAGGTTAGTGGGTGTGTAGTGTTTAGCCTTTGGTTACAGAGACCACGCAAATCACCAGGTTAGTCTTAGCTTTCCGTGTTGTGAAATTGCTCTCGAAGAATTCAAAATATGTGTGCTGTGGAGAATTTGTTTGAAATGACCATTATTCTTCCACTTAAAACAGGTTTTAGGATAAACTATAGTTTTGAATAACCTAGTCACCGTCGTCACGCTAGACGAGATTAAAAAATAACTCACTTTTTTATGCATTGTAACAATTTTTTTATTAAAAACAATGTCCACTCACTCGCTAGATTTTATAAAACAAAATTCACCGCGTCTGTGTGAACACGATAAACTTAAAAACTGCTGAACAGATTTTCGCATGGACGGAGTGGTTAATGAGGAAGGTTTAGGTGTATAATTCATGTGTGTGGTGTGTTTGGAGCATATTTACGATTCTATCTGTGCAAAGCGAGGTGGATTGCGAGTACACAATACACATGTCATAGATCACCTCAGCCTATCGCAGTCCACTGCTGGACATAGGCCTCTCCCAAACTGCGCCATAACACTCTGTCGTCCGCCTTCCTCATCCAGTCTATCCCCCTTTTTTAGGTCGTCACTGTCGTCGTCGTCATGGATAATTTAAATAAATTATAACAGACTGGTATTATTGAATTATTCGCTAAAATGTATCTTATAACTTCCAGAAAATGTACAAAAATTTCCTTGATCTATTTACGACTTGGCGGGAGCGCTACCATGCCTCCAAATTACGTTTTTCTTTGCCTGTAAGTAGAAGTATGTTTGTAGCTAGACGTCTTTAAGCCCTTTGTGTTCATTTACAACGCTATTGTAAATTCGTAAGGCGTGTTTTATTATTTTTCATATATCTAGACAGTACAATCTCCAGTCTCCTAAAAACCACCTTGAGAATCCACCCACACGGGTGCGCCTTTATGACCTAGGTAATAAGAATTATTTCTATTTTTAACATTGTACAGTTACTTTGGTTTATATGGATGTCACGGCAAGCCTCAAACGATGATAGCAACGTCGTCAACTTAAACTTTTAATTGAATGCCGCGAGCTAAACAAAATAGGTAGGTACTTGATGACGTAACATGTTCTCAAAAACGTAATTGAAAATATATTCTAACATTTCCCTTCATCATTTCAACCGTTAGACGTCCACTGCTGGACATAGGTCTCCCCCAAGGATCGCCACGACGACCGGTCATAATTATGCCGCCCGCATCCAGTGGATTCCAGCGACCTTCACCAGGTCGTCAGTCGTTCACATTTCCCTTATTAAGGTATATTTTCATTAGTTTCAGTCTCTCCGCTAAATTCATTTTAACAAAGCACAATCTTTTTACGAGTTGAGCATCGAGACTCGTGTTACAGATACTTGATGGTTCATAGATTATAGATAGAAAATATTGTTTTTGGAAATACATATTTACTATACGTAGAAACAGCTAAGTCTGAGTATTTAAGTCGATTAGTCCTTTCACGCTTACACAACAGACTACGTATATTTTCCTAATGTATCGTGACCTTAGTAGTGTTCCTATCTAGCATATTCATACCCTATTAGTGTTATACACCTACGTCTGAACAAAGACGATCTAGTATTCATTGTATGCCAGGATATGCATAACGAAAATTAATAAATTTGTCGACGCGCGCAAAAGTAAACATGTAAATGCAATAACCTCCCGTCAGTCGTTGATACCGCGTAAATGAATTCAATATGGCAGATCATCATCATCAACCCATTAACGTCCCACTGCTGGGTAAGGGTCTCCTCTCATTTGAGAGGAATTAGGCTATAGTCCACCACGCCAGCCTACTGCGGGTTGGACTTCACATGCCACAAATCTCTCAGGCATGCAGGTTTCCTCACGATGTTTTCCTTCACCGTTTGAGCTTGTGATATAAATACGCACATAACTTCCGAAAAGTCGCGGTGCGTGCCCGGGTTTGAACTCGAGATCTTTGACATGTCAGTCCACCGGTCACACTACTTATAGGCTTCCACAGCTTTAATATGGCAGATATTATAAGGAAATCCTTTTGATATATTATTAACACGTATTGTATTTATTAAAAAAGCTCTGATAGCCTTATGGCGTGACCAGGTAGTTAAAGGTCCTGAGGCACCACCATTTATGAGAGAATGGGTATAGCGAGATTCCTCGCTCAAATTGAGCTGCCCGACTGGGTGATGACAAGTTGTATGAAATGTATGCAGAGATCGTAGGACATGGCGTTCTATAGTTTCTGCCTACCCTCATGGGGAATAAGTGTGAGTGTATATATGTATGTATGTAGATAATGAAACTAACGAAATATCGTCGGGACTGCTAGATACTATTTCATTGTTTAATGTGACGTTGTGTAATCAGCATACCACAGATTAACAAACCAATTAAATTTACGATTTATTTAGTGCAGTGATTTATCTGTATTATTTTGAACTCGGTAATTAAAAGCAGTTATGTGCTACTTAATCAAAAACGTAATATTGCAGTACTGCAGTGCACGTAATTACTCTAATGAACTCCTGTTCCCTGCTGTGTTTCGAATCAAAACAATTAACAACTGTTAAGTCGGTGTTGCTGACTTCGATTACAATTCAATTGTCTCAATCTCGATTGGGTGTTTTTGGTTATATAAAAAGATCGCAGCCTTATTTTACGTATTGAAAATATAATTCGTTGTTTTTTTTTCTTCGAAATAACCTTTTTTAAGCTTTACCTATAAAATACGTTGCGGAGAAGACAGACACGCGTTAAATACTTAAGTCCTATATGCGTTAAATAGAACGATGATAGCTTTGAAAACAGTTGTGTTTTGGTTAGCTCATCAAACAGAGAAGCGTTATTTAAGAATAAAAATAATCAAGCAATCTATTTGAGTACTTATCCATAGCCACGTGTTGTTATTCATCTTACGTTTTATATTGTTGAGAATAGCACCAACTTACCTATAAAAGAGAAAGAAATATTAGTATAGATAGATAGATAGATAGAATATTCTTTATTGTACATAACCAAATCAGACAAAATATGAAATACAATCAGCGGTCAAAAAGTACAATTGGCGGTCTTATTGCTAAGAGCAATTTCTTCCAGACAACCATTGGATGGACAAGAGTTGAATGAAGGAAAAAAAAATAGAAGTTCTATAAATATAAAATTCTTAATACACACAAAAATGATTATTCGGAAAGGGTTACAATATCAATCTGAAAGACAATTATTGAATGACTCTATAACCAACATTTACCTATAACGGATTATATGGTTTGCGACCATCTTTTTGCAACTCAAAAGACACAGGGTAGGTATATCGATATTTCCTAAATAGGTAGGTATAATGTATACGCAAAAGTAAAATAATCATCATCAAAATAAATTATTTTTATTATATATTTCTAAGACACAATTCTCACAGCATTAAAGCACACTACATAATAGTCAGACAATAACATCTAAACTTAACTTCAGCGCATCTAACATGGAACTAATTCCATTAATTTGCGCTAATTGTCAAAAAAACGAACACAATGCGTTGTTTAAGGAGGCTTGGCATTTCCGTTCATACAATACGATTCAATGAGTGAAAACCGCCTTTTGTTTCCAAAACTTCGCGAGTTCGTGACAGGTTTTTGTGGCTAGGTAGAGTTTGAACTGTTTGAAGTGAATTTTTGTCTGTCTGTCTACACGCCTCTTAAGGTGATTGTACTGAATATCTTTTGATATCTGTTTTTGTTAACATGACGTGTAATATCATCTTTGGGGACGATGTCTATAATCATTTTTCTTTTGCTTTTATATTAAATCCTATTTGGTTTTTATTCGCTGTCGTGTAATGTACACACTTTTTTATTTCATTTAAATGGATTGATTGAGAGACGTCAGTCAGTCCAACGTTTTTGTATGCCGCTGCTTTAAAGGCACCCCTGTTTTTAGGCATTTAAACTTTATAACATTTTAATAATTATAATGTGACATATTATTAATGATAGGGTAATACTGCAGAAATGTGTATTTTATATATTAGTTATTTTAAAGTTGTTATGACCTAGTGGTGAGAACAGCGGGCTGTAAAGACAAGAGGTAGTTAGATATCTGCATCTGCATCTCAGCCTATCGCAGTCCACTGCTGGACATAGGCCTTTACCAAACTGATATCCAGGCACAATTTTTTTTAGTTATGTGTGTTTAATACACACATAACTGAAAAATTTTGTAACATAACTAACATGCTCAAACAGTGAAGGAAAACAAAGCGAGAAAACCTCAAGAGATATTAGCTCGATCCTAAACTGGGCTAGTGGGGCATATTATGGCTTCTGACATGAGAGGAGACCTGAGTCCAGCGGTAGGCTAGTAAAAAGGTTTAAGTAATGGAAATGTGATAATAATAAGATTAATATATCTTATGAATTACATTCTAAACTTCTGTATACCTATAAGTTATTTTTTCCACTTGTCCTGTTCCAATGTTGTCTTGGGAGTAAACTCGTAACTTGGTCTTAACCCGATAACTAAAACATCGAGAGTTCATAAAATTAGGACCTGAATTCGTTCCAACCAAACCTAAAAGGTGTTTGACATTTAAGACAGTATTTTACATTGAAATTAAACAAGTTTGTTTGATTGTATTGCTGTTAATAAGTCGAGTTGTGACCATGGGCGTTGTAAAGGGCTCAGAAACGTCGGGAAATGTGTCAACATAGAGTATAAAAGTACTTTAGGTTTATTAAACGCCAAGACTCCAATTAATAGCACTGAGCTCATAGGTCATTCTCATAAGTAGAATAAGGTAAAGAGACAAGTATAATTTAGTATTGATAAGTTGTAATGAAAGTTGTATCGTTGGTTGGGCCCTCCTTTTTTTGCATTATCATTCAAATCTAAAATCACATCGAGAAATTAGTATGTTACAAATCGCGCGACGTATCAAAAAGAGAAGTTGGCAGAAGAATTTACAGAGGCAGAAGAAACTAAAATTTGATTCTATGACGATATTTTAATTCAATCATAATTTTATATTTATTTATTTCTTGTAAATACACACAAGAATATGTGTTACGATTTGCATGGAAAAGTGCACAGATGTACTTAATAGGTATTATTTTTCAAACCAACTAGAGGAATTTTCATTGAAATATTCGTTTAAATTCTTTATGTTCTAGAGACTAGTCCAGACTGTCAGGGGTAATTTATTTGAGTTAGTTAAACCTATGATTTATTTCAGGCACTCATTTTGCACAATTTTTCAACGAAGCTTAGCAATTTTTCGTTGCCTGTAAAACCTAGACTAGACATATACTGATTTGTGGGCCGCTCACGATCACTTATTTCATTTTTACATTTAAAATGAAAATGAGTTTTAAGTTAAAACTTCATCTCTTGAAATGAAATAAAAATACTAAAAATATCAGATCATTTATTCTATTTAAATGTAAATTATGTATACACGTTACATAAAAACATGTTCATTTGTTTCAGTCACGTGTAAATGATCTTTATCTTATTATTTTAAATGGAATATCTATTGTACAAATGGTAGAGTAAGTATTTATAGTGAATTTCTTCTTCATTAGGGATACAGAAAATGGTTCGAATACTCGTTTTCACTTTTAATTTGCACTTACAACGTTTAAAGTATCGGATACGGAGTTCAAACGTGTTCAGTAAGTACTCTAGTGTTTCTCGTTCAATTAAATGAGCTGAATTAATTTCACTTAAAGTATTTTTATTCAGATTTAAATGGAAATTAAATAAGTACTTTAGTTAATTGGTTTTGGTGTTGGCTTTGATTAGCGAAGTTGCTGGAAACTTAACAAACATATTGTGAATGAGTTACGTCCGCAGCCCTTAGTAATTATATGTAATTACTGAATACATATAAAAACTGCAAAGCAATATAAAGTTTAAATTGTCTTCAAGTAGATATAAAAATGATAAGACTGTTTGCGCACTTTTAGTTAGAAGTAAGTGTATTAAATAAATAAATAATACTTTATTGCATAAAAGTAAATACAATAAAAACAGTTTCACTTTACAAATGAACATTGGTATACAGCATATATGGTTGGAGTACTGTCCTCTTAGATAGGCTACATAATAGCCTGTAGTAAAAATTTTGAATTGATTTTGAAGTTCAAAAATATTAAATACAATTATTACGCGGCGTTTCATTAACTGCTGTGGTCAAATCCCAGATCCAATGTAATCCACAAGAGAGTTTGTTACCATTAACTAAGAACGAATCAAGACACTGATCTACAGCAGAATTTTTTATTGAACACAAAAAAACCGTCTGAAATCACACTTGAGCTCTTACGGCTTGAAGCCACTCTTACGACTGCTTGACCATGAGTCCTAATTGTCAGAAGTCTTCAATCTCCTTTCACATAATCGAATTATCATTTCATTCATATAATATATTGCTCAACCTTAATTGTTTAATATATAACGCCGATTGTAATAACACCTTTGTTATGTTATATCTTGATTATGCGGTATAAGCTGATAATTGCTGGTCTTCATACTAATTACCTGGTCTATTCGCCCCAGATAATCTGACCTTCAGATTTGAAGTTCAAGCACTTGTGTACTGATTACATATAGTATACATCGGTAATTATATACTAGTGTTATACGTAGTAAAATGTAGTGATTATAAGTGTTCAGTTTTTACACTTTGATATCAATGTTAATCGGTAATAATATTGTGTGGTTTGTGACACACTGTTAACCTGAATAGCCAACTTGTTGGGTGCTGAAAGGATAGTATTTTTTTTGTGTGCTTATCTTTATAATTGTCGGCACGAGTCGTGAGCACAGATTTTAGTAGTAAAATCCATTTTACGCGTGTACGCTTTCGGCCAAATTTGTTCAGTATCGATTTACTGGTCAGAAACTATGGTGTGCAGCCTCGGCGCCCCTCGCCATTATCATTCCGCCAAAGAGACTGGAAAGTTATGGAATACCCAAGTGAAGTTTGTCTTTATACTGCAGCTTAATTTTGATATTTTCAAATTCTTTATTGGTCTAGAGATTACTGACTGTGAGGTGTTAGCTCGATTCCCAAACGGGACAAAGTATGTTTTTAGATAATAGATTGCTAGTAGAAAGTTATTTCAATTTATTTAGTTATTATGATTAATCTTTTTAGTAACAAATACCAATCTTATATCGTTTTAAATCAATGGGTTATTTTAACTAATTTTGTATACACTGGTAGTAGACATTAAAATAAATAGACTTTCTACGTCTTCTATCCTTTATAGCATCTCTAGTCAAGCGAACTGATTTCAGTCTGCTCGTAAAAACATGCCAGGTAAAACATCACAATATACAGTGATAAAATTCGTGAAAAGTATCTTTATTTCAACAATTACATAAAGCCAAGTTGAATAAATGTATTGACATTTTTGGTTGACCATTAAGTCATTACGAGTTATTTATATATTGTGTAAAATGTTAATTGGTATGAACTCATTTTTGTCTCAAATATTTTTTTTATTGGTACTTTAAAAGATTGTTATAGTGATGGCTTCATATAAAAAAAAACTTTAAAAAAAAAATTGCAACAAACTTTTAATACTTCTCAATGTGCTCAATATTTTTTTACGTTTTAATTTGTATTTCTTAATGAACAAACCAATCAAAAATATTTTATTATTATTAAGCAAAAGATCACAAGCAAGATCAAGAATTATACGTAAAATTATTTCACAATATATATTAAATTCCTTTTAGGAATACGGTTTTATTGTCTTTGCTCGGCCCGTATAGCGCGAAAGATTAATTTAATCTGTGGAGACTTAAAATGGCGCTGACATTATCAGCATGGCCAAGCCGACGAGGGTAAGCGTACCTTTGGGCCATTCGGTCTAATAAAATATTAATCTGTTTCACTTTTAGATTTGTTTTGGACTGCTTTGATTTGGATACAAAATTAGTATCATTTCTTTGTTGGCAATTTGTTTTCATACGGATTATATGATAATTAAAACATGTTTAGAATTTATTTAAAATTGAATTATTTGAACTTTGCTTTATTAAATTGTAATACTTCGACGGCAACATCACACGTATTAAATTTTTCCACTGAGTTTTTGTTTTTAGGAACCCTTTTTGTCCAAAATGAAGTTTACGTATTTCCTAGCCAATTAGTTTACTACAGACAAATAAAGTTACTGTTAAATTTATGATAATATTAGGTATACATATTATAGTTAATATAATATTAGGATAATGATGTTGTGTTATATCGCCAACTCTGCGAATTGTACCGACCTATTTTACTTTAATTAAAACTCGATCCGAATGTTCGTTGAATTTCGTTTGAAAACAATATGCCAGTTATGAACAAATCAATCGTCACGCTTGTCTTGTGTGAAAAACAGGACCGTTATTAAGCTAATTATTGTCACGGAGAAAAGAAGGAAGTGGCCAATTATCGGTTATAACAACAGGCTATTGTGAGGTTAGAACAAAACGACGGTGTGGTAACTGCGCCCGTCTCACAAATTGACGCTATCGCAATGATCTACATCTGATACTATGAGGAATTGGACTTTCAATGTGTGGCATGGCGAAGGTCAGATTGTACCTGTACTTTGGCGTTTTGGCACGTACCCTAAATATGCTTGCTTAATATTATATGTATTGCAGTTAGAGCTTTTTACGTCAAACGACGATGTTTTAACTTGATGTGTAAGTAAACAAATTATGAAAGTGGGTTATAGAGTTGATATTCGTTTATTCGTGTTATTACCAGTGTGATCGAAAAGATTTCCAATTGAGAACGTTTTTGAAACTAATCGACTACTCTCAAATGTTAGAACCTTGTGTTTATGCCTTTTGGAGAATGCTGTTTTTAAAATTCTTGGTAATATTTACTAACGGTATAAAATCGTAGGTCTGAGCAATAATAGTTAATGGTTCTAAATGCATACATTTTTTTGTAGAACAATGTGGGACTTGTATTCCTACTTTTCCTAATTATGGAAATGGCATTTTAGAGGAGCTTAGTTTAAAATAGGCTCGATAATTAGACAAAGATTATTAAAAATAATTGAGAATTAATTTAGTTCAGTTATTATGATGATACACCTACATCCATCGTGTATTGCTAACAAGTGTTATTTACAGAACACGCAAACAATAAGATAAAGACGGACCTATGGGAAAAAGTAAATATGTGTAATACTGAATGCTTGGAATAAATGCTAACAAATGACTGTCTTGATAAAATTTAATAAAAAATAAATGAATAAATACTAGAAATAATAAAAACACGTGCGTCTATACAAATATACTCTAAACAACTTTCTCTGGGTCGTGTAAATAGTTGCATGCAAAAACCATTCGTGATATTTCGGTATTAGCATTACAAGATAAAGAAACGGTCCTAGGTCCCAGCGTATTACTATGCATGCCCTCAATTGACAGAGGGCATATAACATCTTGTTAGTATTTTTTTCGAACTTGTATAGTTAACCAAGAGACCTATATATTAAATTTTACGAATATGAATATCTTTTGTCCATTATGTTTCATGGATTTTGAAAAATGAACGTTAAATAATGTGAAAAAAAAAATGTTTTACCATTCGAACGAGTTCTTGTATAAATATGATTTGTTAAGACACAGTTATTAAGGTTATATAGTCGATACAGTTTTTTTTTATTTATACATTGTTCTATTTCCTAAAATAGATCAATGTCGAAGCGTAATGAAAAAAAAAACTCGTTATCATAATTGAATTGTTTAGGATAAATCGTAAACAATTTTTGATCATTTTGAGTGTAATATTGATAATCGCATAAAACCGTATCAATATCTACCTCACAAGACTAGAGAGAGCTGTATTGCAAAAACTACGCCGTATATTCGTATAACTACCAGATGGTCGTATGTTAGTTTTCAACACATTTCTTGCCAGGTTTTGAAGCGTACATAATAATGTTATAAATACCTACTTTCAGTAATTGGATTTTTGGCTTGGAAGATTTGTGTAATTGAATAAAGATGAGTTCGATTGTGTGGAAAATAAAACGTCACAATTTAGTCTTTTCACGTTACATAAAAAATCGACTTGTCCGACTGTCCAACGGTCGTAATACTAACAATTATTTATATTGATGTATAGTCTGACGTATTGACGTCTAGATTTGATGACTCGGTGGCGCAGTGGCTGAGCGATCGGCTTGTGCGTCACGGGTTGCGGGTTCGATCCCCACACGGCGCAAATATTTGTATGTTCTACAGGTTCCGGGTCTGAGCGTTTGTGTATGTGAAAATTTGTGTTTGTAAACGCACCCACGACACATGAGAAAATCCTAGTGTGAGGCAACGTTTTTTAAAAAAGTAAGTAAAAGACTATTTCTATTAAATGTAAACCAAATTTTTATTTTTTTAACCTTTGTCTCAGGTATCTTGATAGGAAACTGTAGGTAAATAGTTTAATAAAAGAGACTAGGATACCATAATTTATTTCATAGAAATGGTATCTACATAAAACATCGTGAGTATTACATCCCTTTATAACCGTGTATAATTGTTTTATGATATATAAGCTTTATAACCCAAGTTAGCAATGTAAATGGGCGTAACTAATGTATTATTTAAGACTTTATCTATAATTATATTTAAGGGCTTTTATCCTATAAGGATATGGCTACCTTATATTTAGGTTCATCAATTGATGTAAAGATGATTAAACAGATTTATGTTTTTTAAATTAGCTTTTTGAATAAATTTTAGTCTACTAAAAATAAGTTAATAGCCTTTGTTAATTGTAGAGCAAAGAACTTGTAAACAGGCTTCCAAGTTTTCTTTTGATATTGAATACTAACACATAATTGCGTGTGCTAAAATGTTATCTAGAAATAAAATTCATCTAAGTAGGTACACTGTTTTCATTTGCCGACATATTGGAAATTTGGAAACCTATAAAAATATTCGGTTAAGTTACGCTGAATATCGAAAACTTGTAGCCGAAAACTATGACAACTTATTTTCACAAGAAATTTATTCATAACATGTAGTTTTTTCATGTATGACTTTATTTACTTACGCAACTAAGATTATTTGCCAAACATTTTTATTTTCGTAAAATCGCTGAGATAACACATATTTTTCTAGACTGTGGTTGGGTTTTCATGTTTTTCATTTAGAGTCGCGTGGGGGGTCTAAAAACTTTATCTTATTTTTTGTTGACGAAAACTATTTCATTATTCTGTCTTCAATGTTTACTGGACCGTTAAAGTAATTTGAACTAACTATAAAGGAATTCCTTCCGCATATTTTATTTTACTCGTCATGTCAGTATCGACCCGCGTCGATACTGAGAAGTTAATAACATTAACCGTATTCCGATACGGTAATGTGAAACTATTATCCTTTCTCCGAAGACAGTTCTATGGATTATTGTTCCTAGTATTATTATAGGCATATCAAGTCTTATGTTGGTTCTTATTTTATGGAATACAATATTGTATTGCAAGTCTTAACTCACTGAATACCTACGTAAAAATCGCCTACTTTTTTCCCTCTCATACTTTACGATACCCTACCGGACATCGTACTATGATTAAGTTCGAAGCAAGACATCATCGTATGCACACATGCAAACAGAAGCAACCCTACCTATTGACGAACACATTTGCGCGTGTACAAATGTCATCTTAGTGTATATTGCTAAATATTGACAAAACATATATTGATGAATTGTTAACTTAGTCTTAACTAGTTCATCAATTATAATGAGTAAGTTTCTACTACAATACCTAGCTTAATGAAATATCGTACTGAACGACCCGACAAAATTACAGCGGACGTTTAGATGTCAATGAGCACAAGATGATCTCAGTTTACGAAGGTGATTATAGTTTTTTTTCTTATTTGAGTGAAATCTTTTATACTTATGTGCAATATGTGAGAGTCGAGAAAACATCCAAACGAGAAGTGAGAGATAATGACTTGTAGGAAAAGCTAAGAACATATAGTCATTTTCTCTATACGTAATCTTGGTAAATACTAAACAGTGTGTTGTAGTTTTGTAAGATTCGCAGCTAAATAGAGGTCGATGAGTAAGAAACATACCTACATAACCAAGATGAACATGCAGCTTGCTGGATAATTGAAAATACCTACGTATAATAGCTTCGCAATCTTTTACATTATGGATCTTAGAAGCGCTATTAAAAATCACCTTGGTGCAAGCGTATTGCAGTCGAACTGCAGAGTACCATATGTTACAATTACAAGGAAATTTCGATCGTCACATTCTATAATAGAGGTTGTAATTGCTTGTATGTATATTTGGAAGTAAGGTAGAACGTACCCACGCAACAGATTCGACGGTTTACGAGCAGGTGCGCCGCTGTGCCAGTTTTCAATTTGCAAAATGTTACGCAAAAATACTTCAAAAAGCTTCAGGAAATTTGTGTGATTCGAAACTTGAATATTAAAGGGTTATTTAAAAATAAATTTGTTAAGGGCAGCAACAAGTTGCGGTTACAATGGGAACCTCTTTTGAGTTGGTACTGAACGGTTGAACGTTTCCCATCCAGAACAATATGCTTTCAGAGAAAACACGCCAACAATGCTAAGCAATTTTTCTTTGAACTCTTTCACTGGGAACATTTTGCTCCGGTGCAGAAAAAAAATAAGTTGAAAAGGTTATTCGCTAGCGCATGTTATTATGCGATGACTTACTTTCTGTAGAGAAAAGTTTAATTATTTTGTCAATGGAAGCACCTTGTGGCATTATTGGAGAGCTTTATTTACAGCAGTTGACATCATTAGTGAATTAACTTCGACGGCGATAAACTCAGCGATTTACGGACCACCATGACCCGGGGCTTGCGAAACGAGAATGAGACTTGATTGATTGAAATATTGCTAGTGTATAACACAATATGATTGTAAGTTGATTGATTTGTTGTAGTATACTGTCTTAGTTCAATTGAACAGTGATTGGTGGACAGACAGAGCTATTATGTATGAATAATTCTGTCTACACCAATCTAACCCACCGAGTGTTTTTGTAACGGAGGGTTGTATATAGTCCTAGGCCCTATACACAGGCAGATAGGTCTGTAGATAGGCCTAGGAACGGTCGAACAAAGGAACGCGACGTTGCCATTTTTCATCATCGTATTAAATTTAGAAGCCCAGAGGTGGACTATACCTAGTCTACTGGCTAATTAACTTCCTTAACCACATTCAGTTGCCAATACTCATTGAGAGGAGCCTCTAATAGATAGGAATTATGCTATCAGTCACCTAGCGATGGTGACTAGTGCATAGTGTCTATTAGCATCGACAGACTTCACATAAGTATTATCGGGACAATCGTTTCTTATTGTCTTTTCTTTCACCGTTATAGCGATTGATGTAAATACGCTCGTAATTTCAAATAAAAGCAGTATAGTCTGGGGATCAAACCTTTACTTGCGGGCTATAAATCATATCACTAGATTACCAGTTCTGTTGTGTGTACATATTATATTCGTTCACTTTCTTCAAAGGGATGTTGGTCTTTGGCAAAGCGAATATGATATATAATTCATCTCAGATAACCGGATCTGTTGTTTCCCTTTCAATACATATTCATGAGCACGCGTGGTTTACTTAAAGTTTAGAATATAAAATGAGACACTGTGAAGTCGATATAGAATATGCTTGATAATCGATTAGAATGTTGGTCATTTAGTTGCAGAAGAACTCTTTTTGAAACTCTAAGAAAATGCTGATAATTTTTACAAAGTTGGTGTTGTCCTTCATTTTATATTAAGGTAAACGTCGTACACTCAATATATGCGTATGCAGGCAATAGATGAACATCTCTTGCCATTATTATTCCTTCTGGATAGAAGGACCGGTTAGATGATACTTGTAAAGGTGCAAATGTGCCTGAAAGAAAGCAAATAGGTAATAGATGTTAGGGAGGCAAGAAGAGTGGCCTTAGGTAATTAATGTACGTGATAAAATAATTGACGATCAATGAAACCGTACATATTTTGAGTACCCCACAAATGGTATATACCTTTTTCTGCGATCAAAGACATGGCTTTGATTAATAACCGAAATATTATACTAAATATAAGGAATAAAAATTACTGATTTGGAAGTGCCGACCTTTTACGATTTATTTTTTAACAAATATTTGCAAAATTTTAATTGTTGTTACCTCCTATATAACTAACCAGGGAGCTAAGTGTAATAAGTACTTGTATAAGACTACCATATTATAACTGCGATAATATGTTAGGAAATGAAGGGAAATAAATAAATACATAAGGAAAGTATCAGTGTAATCACTGCCATTACTGGCGACGTTATGCTTTTAAAAACTAACCATTTAAGTAAAAGGAAATTGGAGACTCGCGCAATCTATTACCACCTTATTAATAGTGGTTTAACTAACTATGGTCTAAAATGGATCAATCAACCGTCAAATTTGTTTTGTCTAATATTATTAAAAATTAATGACAAATATATGCGCAAGAAGATAGATAGGTTTTCCCGTGCCCTATTTGTAGTTTTTACTGTAAATTAAATTAAATAAGGCCTGAAAAATATACACCAATTTTTGGGTGCCCGAGCATTCAGCCACACTGAATGCTCTCTGTTGAATGCTCACTAACAAATATCTGTATATCCCACACCTTTACAGAAAAAAAAAACTTTTCAATGTTACGTACACCTTAAGCTTAATGATCCATTTGAAATTCTATTAACATTCCTAATGATCTTACTTTGAAAATCCTTTGCATAACACTTAATAAGACAACACGAAGCGATAGCGTCGAACAAAACAAAAACAATAGCGGTCATTAAGTCAGTGTCGGGAATTCTCTTACTTTTATTGCCAGCACTAAAAATTAAACCACTTGCGCCTAAAGTAACCCGCAGTCTTATTCGCCTCTTTAGTTCCCAGTTTAATCTTGAGGCGTTAAACACTTTTTAAACTTAGATTAAATGGATAAAGGACAAATTATAAAGCGCAAACTTTGGAGTGTTTCAGGTCGCTGCGGCCATTTTTGGCCAAGTTGTGTCTTTGGTATGTGCTAAAGATAGAAGAAAGTCTGAGTCATTAAAATGACTTCTAAATTTTGCAGTTTCACTGAGTAATAAAACTATGATAATGAGACTCTTGAGTTATTTGAGGGGTTTAGCAATTTAGCTTAGAAATTTTAGTACCAGTCTACTTCATAAGAATAATAGATTGCATAACATAGTATATATTACATAGAGGTATGTTTCGTGAAAACAGAGCAGAAACTCAACCACTTATTTTTCTGATTAAAGTTGGAAGAAGTACACTGATTCCATCTCAATAAAAACAACAATGGCAATAAAAAAGCGAGTTAATGACTTAATGGATTGAGGCCGCATGACCTAAAGCCAGGCAATGTTTTCTCAGGCCCAGCCCAGTGAAGCACGTTGTCACTCTTGGAACTCTGCCAGAATGTTTACTGCAAACTTCCATATTGCATTTTGGCACGGTACCTTTTGAACTTTATAAAAACAATTTTGGGGGAGAAAGAAGATAAATTGAACATTTTTTATTTCTAGAGCTGCACGGTGCACCAACTGGTCTACCGTAAATCAAAATTGTTATCAGTAAAAATTTTGTAAATGAATATGTCAAAACTAAAACAATATAAGACAAAATCTTAAATATTGTGTCTCTATCTAATAAGTTTTTATTTGTTAATAAGTGAAACTGGGATCTTTTTGATGATATAATTTACATAACAATTGAATGTAACACTTACATTTTCTTTAAAACATCAATTTACAGAATATTTATACATATAGCAAATACTATAAAACAAAACTGGATTCTGCAAAGTAGAAGTCTATCAAACTCGATGTCAAATAGGACCCCAAATACACGACGGCACAGACAGACTCAAATAAAGCCTATTCAGAACTAAGAATGCTTAGCAAGGGCATCGGAGGTATGACGCACACAGTATATATGCCTGATATTATTGCAGACAAATAAATTATGTGGGGATCGCTGTGCTAAACAAATATTGGGCCAATGTGGCCCCAAAACATTGGCCTCGGTGACGTAAGTTGGAGAAAAAAGGTTGTTCTATAATCATGTTGTTGAACCCTGTCCTCGTGGGTGTGGGATGAATATCAATGACCTAGAGTAATGTTCTTTAAGTTTTGAGTTGGCGTAGGCTTTTGAACGTGTGTCTCCTGATTATGTATGATGCTATCGTATAAGATTGTTAGTGTCATTTAGTTTTGGATAGGTCAATCGCCGTGATAATTGTGCTTAACCCCATCGAGGTCTATTCAAGCATAATCGTATTTTTAGTAAATACTAACAGATATTTTGAAACACAAATAAACAATTTCTCAGTCTAAACGCATACCTACACTTTCTCCGTTCCGTTGTGGTTACGTTACGTTTAATGTTTTAATAAATTTTCCGTGACAAAAATATGATTGAAGTTATCGTCTCGTCTTGCAAACTAACCCACGATTATTCACACACACACATTAGCGTGCGTATAAATGTCATCTTGCTTATACAAGTACCGTTGTAGAAGGTATCACAACAAACATTTCCTATAGTATTGAATTATAGCTATTTTCGGCAGTACGAGAGGGATCGCGCTATACAATCTGTAGAGCACTATCCCACTCTTACAACCAAAATAAGTCTCCTTCAACACGTTTTGGTACGGTCCCATGTGTAATGAGCTGTGCATAATGCATTAATGTTAGCATCATTAATAATTTAACAAGGACGCTGTAACAATGATAACTAGTTAGTTGAGTTCAACGAAACTGTAATTTGTCAGCAACTAGATTGATTTATTGGGCCAAGTGAAAAAGGAAACACAATATTTGAGGGCCATTTAATATTGAGTAGCGTTTGGTCGTAAGTTGATTTATATCATAATATTATGAGCTCTTATTTCTGCTAATATTCAGAGCCGTTAAAAAGCTGCATGAGAGGTAATAAGAAGAAAATACCTAGCCTAATAAATTCGTCCACAATGAGCGAAGAAGTCTCAATAATCATAAACCCTTTACCGGAAGTTACCGACATAACACGAAGCCATATTCGTGATTCCTTCCTAGTAGCACTGTGGAGGATGATTAGATAAAATTGAGCAAAACTTATTGCCCGTAAACTACCTACACCATCAATCCGATGCTTACAGATTGGAGGTGCAGTTCACTTGGTAAAATGGCCCCCATTTTAACACGAAATGGCGGATCGATGCAAGTAATATGTTGCTGGCAACGTTTTCGGATTGCCTTCGAGACTCGGGAGAGAATACTAAATGAGAGCTTTTTGGGTGAAACATGAATGGCATTATCTAGGTAGAAGTTAGGTTTGTAAAACACTTTTTGAAACCGCTTAACAACATATTTCTTATTGAACACATTGTCAGCGTAGATGGCACCGTGTTCTGAGCTAAGCAAGGGAGCTTGTGTTACGGATACTAGATGGTTGATATATAACAGAATATCCATGATTCTGACGCGACACAACAAATGTCCTTGTTTATCACAAAAACTAATGCGCAACTAACGCGATTCGAACGTCCTTACCACGGTCCATTACCAGAATCAACATCGCAACGCTAATGGGGTAGTCCAGTTAGTGTTATTGAATTTAAGTATTTCATTTTTTTTACTTTGTTCAGGCAATTGTTCAGTCTCATTAGCAATTCTGCATTACTCTTCTACCGGCAGAATATTTGACAATACGGTGCTCCCCTAGAGGAATTTAGGGGCACAGTTCCACCCTAAAATAACTTTGATTGACATTGAAAAAGGGTTCAATTTAATTTGCTAAGCTATCCTTTGTTTTTCTAACAATAGAAATGGTAATCTCATAATCCAACAGCCCTATTTACCTTTTTAATGTAAAATAATGGACGGTATCGCTGGCAAAATTTTAATTAGGACGAATAAATTGGTCGTCGCCTAAAGCCCTAGGTAATCAATTAACTTCAATCCTAAGTTAATTAACATTTCCATCGTTAAAACAATGTGAATGAATTAATGTAATTCAAAACATACCTTGTAATTAATAAGTCATAATAATGTTATTTATGCGAGTTTCGATAAAATATTGATACGTATTTATATAAAGATTCCAAGAATAGCGCAGGGGTGAGTAGTTCTGATTCTCTATATAATGGGGTGTGCTAACTGCTACTACTATTGCTCTATTTACAGACTGAAAGAAAGGGAGAACACCAGAAAAGCACCATAACCAAGGCTTTAGAAGGTCATGCTTAGCAATATATTAGTAAATACATACAGCCACATTAATTCTATCCAAAACATTATACATAAATATAGCCAAGTCTCAAACTGACGAGTCTCTCGACTGAGTTCTGTTCTCCGAGAATTTAGAAGAAAAGTAAATAAGTACCAAATTATTAGATAGACCTAGGTGTGTTCAACGATTTCACATAGCAGATAGTTTGTGTGTAATATAATCTAGTAAGTATTACAAAAACTATTCGGGACATAGAACACAGGCAGTAAAACGATCGGTTCCTTTTCATTCAAACCCCGCTATGTTTGCGCTAACGGATAGCGCTATTCAAACAAGAAAAACCCTCTTTAGAATATGCTCCTTATGATCAAGCGCTAAGGTTGATATTACGCGGCATTTTATATTCAAAGTTTTGAAACACTTGAACAATCCAAATATTGATATTGGTGGGTACTGGTTGCATTATGAACAGTTGATATTATTTGCTCTATGGATACCATTCACTTGTTTTTTTTTTGGGTAAAATTAGAGGTTAATGTCTCTATGCCTATGTCGCCTCATAGGTATTAAGTCATTAACTGCTGATATGTGATACGAAATTCAAGCAACAACACTTTATTTCTTACTTGATTTTGAGGATATCCATGGTGTATCTTTGAAGTCTATTAATAAACCACCAATAACCAATCTTGAAGCTATTATTTTATATTGAACTGTACTCAAAAAGAATCATTAAACCGCTTATTGCAGAAATTTCGTAACATTGACACGATTATACGCGTGAAGACCTTTTTGTGAAGTGCGTTAAAACAAAATAAATTACAATAATTTACGACTAGATATAACCATTCGTACTAAACAAAATAAGGTACAAATAATTCAAAACTAGTTAAATAATAAATAGGTATCTACATTCTACATACTTAAATCAGCATTTAATTTAGTATCATAAAGCTCGGTGCACACTTACGACTAAATTGAGATTTCCGACCGATATTTGACACCCACGTAAGGCTGATTTCCATTCGGTAGTTTATTCATAGTACGCCTCCGCGTGGCTGCTCATGAATATGTGTTGCACAAAATGACATTATAGAAAAGGCTATCGTTTAGACATGACTAATATAAATTAGTATTTTAATGATTTATTATATACTTATGACTACATACTTATGACTACTACATTGGTCTAGTGATCGCAAACGCGGCTTTTGAGTGTGCAGTTGTGTGGTTGATTGCCGACCCTGAGCAAATTATAGTCAGTAGATTCGAAGTCTGGTTTAGTGTCTGGGCAATGGTAGGGTGGTGCCCTGATATATATAACCTAACAAATATAGGTGAATATACTTAGGATGAATGTCAATCTGTACCTACCTCTGCCTAACATTACGTGAATTCAGCGGTGTATGCTATTTAACGTATCATGTTTCATGGTCAACTTGTGAATTTGAAAATGGGCTTTACAACCTAAAGATGACATTGAACGAACAGCTGCATTACTAAGAAACAGTACTTACACATTTATTAAACAAATTAATAGCAATAAATCAGTTTTAACAAAAGAAACCTAAGATAATAAAGAACTAGTAATCTATGTTTAAAGAAAGATATAAAAAGCATTGAAGCCATTATCGAATTTATTTCTCTTCTCTTGATTTTATTCAAATTTATTTCATCCCTCAAACAAAATTATTCACGAACAAAGTTTTTTAAGGCTGTTCAAATTTGATTAAGTGTAAAGTTTTAAAGTATAAATGTGATAATCGCCTTAAATGATTTTCATTTTAATATAAGTGCTCCAATTTTTATTTTTATGAAAGGGTTCATATTTCAATGACACTTGAAGGAGTAGAAATAATTGTTCTTTTAGAAGGTCGAAATACTGGTAGTATATTACCAGTATTTCGACCTTCGAGTTTTGTACTGATTCTTTATTACTTCCTTGAAAGAATGGCCTTTTAAAATATACTTTCAAAATATATAATGAGCATTATGTCATAGTTAATTATCATCAACGATTGTACCGTCTCATTGCTAGGCGTGGTCTTTTCTCATTTGACAGGGTATAGTCAAGTTAGCCTAGTATTGGTAGACTTCACAGGCCATCGACAAAATCTCTCAAGTATGCAGGTTCTTTTCACTGTATACATATGCATATAACTTCGGAAAGTTAGTGATGTGTGCCTTGGGATTGAGCTCAAGTCCTTTGACTAATCATTGGTACCATTAGGTTCTTACAGCTTGAACATAATGTATGTATATAGGTATATTATGTAGTGAGCTATGAAGTTGTGTTACATATTTTCAACACAAATTGAAAACCGGTCGAGATAGTTATGAAAATTAGACGACTTGTCAACGAGTTTGCATGTTATCTACGTATGTATCGAAAGCCATTGTCTGCTAGAAATATTAGTTTGCGGTGAAGCCTTGGCACGATTTTGTAGAATAACTCAGAAACCACACTTTTAAATCCATTTCCATTTTCGGCTTGCACTGCGCCTTGCTTAATATTACTGTACAGGATATGCAACTGAATAGATATAAAATCTAAAACTAAGAAAATAGTACTAGTCTAGATACCGCCCAATTGCAAAAGATCTTTGTACCATACAAAGATCTTTCGCAATTGGGCGGTGTCTAGACTTAAAAAAACCGGATTCTCTGATCTGATTTTTTTAACAGGTCTTCAATTACGAAGCATCAGTGTCATCAGGGTAAAATAAACAGCATAGTTTTTCTAAATCTACCTCATTGAACACAGAGTTTGATTTTCCATGTCGAGGAGAGTTATTATGAGTAAAATTCCGAAGAGTTAATATTTCCTTTTGGTTAGTTACAATAAGTCTGCCCCCTAGAAATGCAATTTTCGGTATGATTCTAGGAACATACCCACAGACTGTTTGTGATCAGACGTGATGTTAAAAATATTGTTTTGGTCACTTTAGCCATAAGGGCTGAAGGTCGGATCTAGGACAAACTATATGGACTCGAATTAGATTGGAATTGAATAGACAGTCTAAAGAGGGTTTCTAAGAAACGATGCGACAAGAGAACCACTTCAATAACCTTTCAACAGGAAAACTAGGTACTCCAGTCAAGAAAATCATCATTTCAACCGTTAGACGTCCACTGCTGGACATAGGTCTCCCCCAAGGATCGCCACGACGACCGGTCATATGCCGCCCGCATCCAGTGGATTCCAGCGACCTTCACCAGGTCGTCAGTCCACCTTGCCGGGGGCCTGCCCACACTGCGTCTTCCAGTACGTGGTCGCCACTCTAGAACCTTCAAGTCCATCCGTTCTTCGAGCGATGTGCCCTGCCCACTGCCACTTGAGTTTGGCGATTCTTCGGGCTATGTTAGCGACCCGGGTTCTTCTACAGATCTCCTCATTTCTGATTCGATCACGTAGTGAAACTCCTAACATAGCCCTCTCCATCGCTCTCTGAGTGACAGTCTCTGAGTCAAGAAAATATGAAAGAAAAATTCAATCTCCTGTTTTTAATATTGTTATAAGTCAAAGAGACGTCAAATACTGTTATGTCTATTTTAAGATATTTCGTGGCACATTTAAGGGAGATGAATATTTTACGTTCCTGAGTGGCATTAAAGAGCTATCGTGAATAAAAGGGCCTTGATTTTGAATTGTGAAGTATCTGAGGAATAAGTTTCAACGAGGAAAATGTAAAATATTTATACATAGATGCCATTTCTTCGTTTTTAGGTCACACCAATAGGTGTAATGTAAAAATATTGAATACAAGATGTTTATAGACGGACGGACAACTCAATAGTATGTTATCGTTTGAGTGATACCGAAATATTCATAGTCATAATACAATAGAGACACGAGTTGTTCATCAATTTGAAGAGAAAACCAAAATTCATCCAAAATGCGCTTTAGTGGACACAGTAACATGAAATGTACGAGAAGTTAGATTGAAGCAGGAAGTCAGTGTAACGAACTCAGAGATAGTTAGAACAGTAGGAGTATAACGTTGACTAATCTGCATTCCCGATGAGCTGATGTGAATTTATTACGCAATTCTGGCAGTACATAGTGCCATGATATCCTCGGGGCAGCACTAGATCAAAGCAATACCAACGGTAAACGAAACAAGTCCAATCATATCAGAATGCACAATGCCATTGAAACGGGTTCCGACGCTTCGGGTCTATCCTCTGCTCCTTAATTGAAATGTCAAGATGATTGCCAGTGGATATGTGATTATAATTCGCTACCGGTTTCACCCCGCAGCTAGTGGAAATTGTTTTTTAGAATACATTGTCCAACGTGGACGGATTCAATTCTAATCATCTAGATTGCATTTGCTTTGCTTGTATAAGCTTTAGAATGTACTGTTATGTTGATTTTAATTTGTAATTGCACAGTTGTTGTTTTGTGTAGATTTTAATCTGATTTATCAGCTCTATCTGTTTCATTAAGGTTACTGTTATTCACTTCGCATACTAAGAAGGTGCTGGAATTTAACGTGTGCGTATGAAGTGTGAATGTATAAACAAATTTAGGAGCAGAAAGACAGTTTACTTTGTTCAATATTGATGAATCTAATAAGGATACTTCTTTTAGTGTTACGTTTGTTCAAGAATACTTTCATGAATTAAAGATTATAAAGATTATCATAATCGTCAGCCTCATATTTTTATTCTAATTCACCTACCATCCATCAAATACTTCCTTTATCATCATACCTATAATCTTTCAAACGATTTAGTTCCGAAAGAAGTACGAGGCATGTGCTACGAATTCTAGAAAGATTATATACCACAGGAATAGCTTTTTTTGTAAATACATGCTATATTATAATGCCACGTACTGTTTAAACTCATCACATGCCCCTACCGGAATTCGAATCTTTACCTCTGAAAGCAGCTTTAAAGACCACTACGCTATTACATCATCGGTCGTCGTTGCGTATAATTAATGTAGCAGTCTTATAATATGTCAATAACATAACATAATATGAATTCATAATAAGTTTCGATGTCAAATGAAATCGATTTGATCGGCACATTTGTGCAGTTTATATTGCTGCATTATATTTTTGTAACACGCAAACCACAGTGACAATTTAAAATGACCCAGAAATTACAAGACAAAAGATTTATGAAGACAATAATTTACAGTTTTGTAACGTTACAATTGGACCAGTATAAAATATTAGAATTCCCCCCACTGTGTCGGATTACTTAGAATTATGGACCCTGTCTGATAGTGGCACTGATAGGCTTTATTGGCACTAAAGTGGAAACTCGTAATAGTAATTTAATTTTAGACCGCGCTGAAGATATTTTCTGGACAACATTGTAAAGATGGTTTCAAGATATCAATGGTTTATGTTTTGTTTCATGATAGAACACGTCATGTAATGTTTCTATTAAATCTGATTAAGTCTACTTCAATACGTCTATATTGATAGTTCGTGGAACGGGCCTGCTTCTTACTTTAGGATGGAAGCAAAACCTTTTTTCTAGCATGATTTAAAAAAAATTGTTTTCGAATTCCATAAGAGTGCGCGTTTATACAACATTAGTTCTACACAGTGGCTGCGCGGCGCGTACGCAGCGATTACGCAGCGTCTACGCAGCGATTACGCGGCGGCTACGCGGCCGAATGCCGTCTACGCTGTCGCATATGTATTTCAAATGATTGATTAAGTCCACCATAATTATAATTTATATTATTATATAAAGATGTGCTTGTCCTACATTAGGGGCAATATTATTGTAACATAAATTATGCAGCTTTTACTTGTTTGTTCCCTTTACAGTGTAAAGAGAACAACTTACAGAGAGCCGTACAGCTTGCTTTGGAAAATGTTGATTGGTTTTGGCTTTAGCGCAGCTGCAATATGGGTATAGCTACTTGAATTGTTCGCTTTAGAAATTGTCTACAAATAAACGGATCCTAAAAACGTTAAAATTGGTTTTACTTGTATTTTTTTTGCATATTCTTTTAATATGAGCACTCACACTTATCTTTGCCAAAAAATGCTAGTGAAAGTATCATATTAACAATAAAAAACTAAAAAAAATTATAAGGAAAAAAATAATCTGGCTTTTTTCATCTGTTATTTAGCTTTGATTCTTCTCGTTGTCCATCAGAAAGTATTGAAGTCGTAGCCCGATCTCTTACAATGAATAACTAAGTGTTGGGCATGTGAACTTGTTTTATATTATTTTATTAGAAGTTTATGTCAAAAGTGCAGGGTCGAGTAATCCTGGGTAAATTAGCATTACATATATGTTCTGTATTTGTTTCCCCCACCTCGAAACCTAATTAAATGGCCTCGAATTATGGTAAATTAGTGTCATACCCCATATAAAGTGAGCTTTACGTAATAAAGATAAAACAACAAATTTGCTCATTAATTACCACATCCACAATGATGCTATACTTACCTCACTATGAGCAAACAATGATTCATTTAGATCCGGGTTATATTCTAATGGCTAAAGTTTAACGAGTGTAGCTGTTTCTGTCAGCGTAACTCGTAAACAGATGAGCCAATTTGAATTGAGTTCATTTTGTTTGAGTCAATTTGAATGAGACTTTTCTTAGTTATGATTTAAGAAAATCTTATAATTGAGATTAATCTCTGGTAATTGTATGCGAGAATGTCTATTTTTTGAGATTTTGTTTACGATGACGAAGCTGATAATTAACAAGCCAAGTCAACGTTAAGGATGTCTTAAATTATATTGTTGTCTTCCTTATCTTTATGATTTACTAACTATTTATTTTATATATTCAAAGTAACAAGAATATCATAAATTTCGTAATATATTTTAACAGTTTACAGCTAAATACGGTCGTTATGCGGACCGTAAGTGTTATAAAAGTCGCGAATAAACCCGATAACAATGTTAGCAACATACATGTTACATGTAAAATGGGCTGTAAACTCTACTTTTTATGAGTCATTTGGATAATGCGTCTTAAGACCTTTTTAATGTCAGCTAGAGGAGATAAGTCCTGCAATCTCTACGGACAAGTTATGCGTTCATCTTATATGTTCTGGTAACATTTAGATTAAATTTTGTAAAGTACTGTACATTGGTTTCTATTCGACTACTCCGGGCTTCGTGCATATAGCTGCAGAGTAAGTTTTTGAAACAAAACCAAATAGCGCAGTGATTACATAAAAAGGTATATGTGTAAATAATCTTTAATTAAGTAAGTAAGTAAAGTTTATTCGTGAAACATAAGAAAAGGACTTTCTCTAGGAAACATTAATTACATACGCGTACATTTAAATTTAGTCTTCTAGATATCATTAAAATTCTAGACTGGGCAAGTACTTTCCAAAATGAGTCTTGTGTCTTTAATGTGTATTTATTGTCGTTGCCTCACATTTATAGCCTAGTGAGTGTCCAGTGGATTTTGGAGTAAAAGGTCTCGAGTTCAATCCGAAAGGACGCACTGACTTTTCGATACGTATTTATTGCATGCTCAAACGAGGAAAACATCGCTAGCAAATCTGAGGAAATAGTCTGCCAGCGACGAGACGAGAGAAATTAGGCTATATTCCACAACGCCGTCTAGCGTGGTGGAATATAGCCTAATTTCTCTCAAATGAGAGGAAACCCGTGGTCAGCAGTGGGATCGTGAATGGGTTGAAAATGATGCTTCTAGCTTGAAGACACGTAGACAAGTGAATGATTGCAGTAAAATAATTCGTTTAAAATATTACTGTCGAAGGCGCTAAGTTGTATTCATTGGCTGGTATACTTAGACAAGGGAATTCACAGGACTAAGCCAGTCGATATTAAACACGGATAAGATAAAATAAGTTGCTAACAAGTTACTGAGTCGGACCTATTATTGAGTGTTGCATTATGGAACAGTAATAGGGAACCTGTTTTGCTAGATTTGTGACGCATTAGGAATAATAAAACAGTGGGTTTATTTTGGACAAGATCTGAGTGGTAGATAAAAATACATATCCATAATAATATTATCAATGTGACTGCATGTGTGTCCTTTAACTCTTCACTTAAACTTAAACCGCTGGGTTTTGACCCAACCCATTTGAGATAGTTTGAGTAATAAAGGATATAAGATTTTTATTTCGGACATCATCCATTAAGGGGGCGAAATAGAGGTCGAAGTTTGTATCGTTAATAAATAATTTCTTAAAAGAGAACTATAAAACTTTTATATCATTTAACTTTTTATATGAAGTAAAGAATGTTTATGATCATTTTTGACAGTGCAGATTGAACAAAAGAATAAGAGACCCGAATTACTAATTCCACGCAGACGAAATTGCGGATGAATCCTGATAGACAGTATGTTGTTTGTTCAACTAAGACTGTCGTTTAAAAGGCTCACTATTTTTCATATATGTATATGCTTCCTAAATTTTTTTTATATATTCGTAGTATGTATGATCACGGCAGTTACAAAGTAAATGTAAAATCTTTGTTGAAACGAAGTCGCGTCGAAGTAATAGCGATGAAGTAATTATCCTCTTCTGTGTATTGCGTATAACAGAGCTATGCAAATATTCAGCATCCGCAACCGCGACTTGAAGAACAAGTAATGGATGAATATTGAAAATGTTTGTGCCACGAGTCGTAGCTATATACATATATGTATATCTATGACTTACCTTACACTTAAGTAGGGATGCAAAAACCCATGAATTACTCATAACATAAATAGGACTAAATGATAAAATTATTTCATAGTATCCTGCAGATGATTGTTACTCGTGCGGATTGCAAAATCCAAGACAAATAGATGCGTATTGCAATGAGTGTTGACTATAATTGGTACTTAGTTTATAAGATTGTAATAAGTAATAACATATCACAAAAAATATGTAATTTTGTGTAATTTGTTTATTTAAATAGATTGTTTTGAAATATGAAATAAATTGACTAATATAATACTGATTTCTGACAATATCAGGTATTGAATTAAAACAGCATCCATGGTGACGGTCAGAGTGATCATGGTGGTTCATCACCATGTATACTGTAAAGATTCCGAATCATCCGAATTAAAATTATAACAATATCTGTATATTGTTATAATTTTAATCCGTCAAAAGTATTTTAGTTACTTCTTTTTCTAAAGTTGTAATACTTTTTAAACTTTAAATTGTATGTTTTTGTATTATAAAAATGTATACGTCAGTCCTTAATTTAATTGTACTATATGCTGAGCTCTGCTGAGGTCGCGTGTCTAATTGCCAGCCGAGCAATCTCAAAATCTGCACGTGTGTAAATTGAAGACAAAAAACCCAGACTTTTCATTGTAATTATTTAAACCCAACTCAAACTCAAACGTTTTATTTCAATTATAACAATATTACAGGTACCTACTTTAAAACTCAATAGATACACATTTAAAATTTTATGAATATTACAAGTTCACAATATATTTTTGACCTTCTGATTATACATATGTATAACTCAGTGTTAACGGAAATCATTCTAATGCATCAGTGCTTGCAATCCTATATGGAGACAAAAAGTTTTGCTGTTTGCACTAACTAGCAAATCTACGACCACTTCATCAAGTATTGACTTCAATATAATATAATATTCCCTTGTATAATCTTCGTAAGTTATAATATGTCAATTTATTACCGTTTGCTTTCATTGGCTTAGTGGTCACCAGCACGACTCTTTGAGCGTGAGGTTCACGGTTAAATTTCTAAATTCCTTTTTCATTCATCTTTTCAATTTAACTTTATATTGTTTAGTATAACAATATATTGTATGGTAAGGATCTCGTGTATTAAAAATGTTTATACAGATATATTTATATAGGTATGTATAAAATTCGGGATTTACGATATACGACGTACTTAGTAGGTCTCGTAGTCTGGTCTGATCTGGTAGGTTATATAGTATATTGCTATATTTGATATATATTGCTATAGTTGGAGCCAAAATAAGTTCTAGGAGGTAGGGCATAGCGAGATTTCTCGCTCAAATTGACCTGCCCGACTGGGAAGTACCTCCGCCTTATAGCATACCGCAGTGAGTCAACAATAGTTGTCTTTCTGCGAGTGAGTAAGGTTACCAGAGCTCGTTGGGGAGTGACTATTCTTACAGCATGGGTATTCCATTTGCTGTCAGTTTGGTAATTCCCTATTTTTAGGAACCAAAACGGTTTCTGCAGGGGTGTGCAACGCATTTGCAAGCCTTCAGGTGTTGCAAATGTCCATGGGCGGCGGTGATCACTTACCATCAGGTGAGCCACCTGCTCGTTTGCCCCTTATCGCAATAAAAAAAAAACTAGGGTCAGTGTTAGTGTTTGTTTTATTATAATTATAGAAAGGCAATTATCGAATAAGAATCATAGTAAACATCATGCATGCCAAGTATATTACGAATAAAAATATGATGTCATAGTCAAGTAGATACAAAGGTAATGTCCCCTTTACCTTCCAACCAAAATAAGCTAGGTTTTAGCCATATAACTAAGTAAAAAGGCTTAGATCATCCTACTTGTTTATCATACACGTGTTTATTTACATTCATACTTATATGCATACACTTATACATGCATAACTTAAAAAACATGTATATAACATGCCTGATTAAGTGTATAATGTACCTAAGTAAAAATTTGTAATTAATATTTTATCATGTACATTTTTCAGTCAATGAAATGATAAATTATGTCCTTGTAGATCAGATAAAGGTTTTATATACTTACACTATAATATAAATATAATTATACCTAGTTAAAACGTAAATCACAAAACTGCATTACAATATATTCATCTACTCGCGATGAGATCATTCTCGAGACGGGTTTCAACTTAAATATAAAAGGTGATTATTAACTAGACTGGTCCAACAATCACTATTGAGTTATTAAATACTAAATACTTGTTATAAATCCACTAGATGTGGCATTACGACGTGATTTGTAGAGTAAGGGACTGCAACTTTCTATTTGGGTTACAAGTGTTAGCGCTAACTAAAACTCAACATAATTATTATTTATAATCATCATCATCATTCCTGCCGAAAGACATCTACTCCTGTAAAGACCGGTCCTACGTTACCCGCATCTAGCGGATTAAATCGACTTTATCCGGGTCATCAGTCTACTCCAGAGGCAACGCAGCGTTTCGGTTATATGTAATTATACTATTTAATTTAAAGACTGCTAAGAGACTGCTGGAAAGCTGTGATATTAAAATCAAACATATTACAAAGTTTACAGAATTCAGAATGCATCAAATAATTTAACTTTTTAGAACACTCAATCAAATACTTCACAGTGAATGTTTTGTGCGGCACATAATATGCATTATTTTTGATCTAGCTACAGTACCTAAGTTCTCCTATAGTACAGCCGTACATATACCTCAAAGAATTATAATAATAGCCCTAAGAGGAAGTTGCATGGATGTTGGACGTCTATTGACTGACTCTAATAGCTTTTAAACAAGTAATCTTATTAAGTGCCAGTATTTATTTCAATGAGTGTATATTATAGTGGAAAATAATGTATTCCTTATAGAAAATTGCCTGAAGTTAGCATTTTAATAGAGACGAAGTATGTGGTATATGTAGCTTTCCCCATATAGCCAAATACCCAAACGCTACTCAATTTTAAGCAGAACTCAAATGTAGGATTGGTCAACACTACATTTGAGTGCTTCTTAAAATTTAGTATCATTTGAGTATGTGATACTAAAACATGATGTAAAAAATAGTCGTCCAGTGTTTTGTTATACTATTCATTTTTGTATTGAATACATAACATATTTAACCTAGTCTTATGAGTATCTTTATTAACTAGGGTAAATATAGGAGAGTATACTATTTTCTTAGACAGTATTCTCTCTCACCTGAGAACCAAACCTACATTACACAAGGCATATTCATAAGGCCACAGTTACATCACTGGGCCGCGACATTTCCATATAAAGGCCTGCCCACATCGGCCAGGTGGCATTTTTGAATATGCGAACATGTTAACAATGAATGAATATATACATATACTTATATAGGTATATATATTTCTTGTCAGATAATCTCTACTATTACTTGGTAATAGCTGTGTTTGTAATTTAAGATATTCAATAAATAAGTGGGTGTTTTATTAGAAACAAGTAAATGTCGTTT
Organism: Craniophora ligustri; assembly: GCA_905163465.1. Taxonomy (NCBI): domain Eukaryota; kingdom Metazoa; phylum Arthropoda; class Insecta; order Lepidoptera; family Noctuidae; genus Craniophora; species Craniophora ligustri. Next base: position 3,195,008 of record LR990960.1, on the reverse strand, counting down.
TTTTTTCAATGAATGGATTTACATAAGACAATACTGAGAGAGAGATGGACGGATTTACCTGACAAATTTAAATGAAAACATTAAATTTAAAAAGAACAATGTTGATGTATTGCATACTATATAACATAAGCACAGAATCTATCACTCAATTTGAGGATGTGTCGCAGAGAAGAAGTTGAAGCAGCGGAAACTGATCGAAGAAATTAACTCTGATGTTGAAGACATGGAATAAGTCTATTTATACAAGCTTTTAGTAACTATACTATAATTTGGTAAACATGTATGCACAAGAAAAACATATACTCAAATACTTACCCGATTTATGAATACAAATTAACCATTTACATGCATAATTTAATAAAATAATAAAAACAAAATTACGATCAAGAATCCGGATACCTATATTTTTGTTTTTTTTTTGCTTATTGCTGTCTGTCTACATACATACGAGAGCGCCTTGAATATGCGACAGGACGAAGCTTTTCAACTGACGTTTGCACAAAAATGGTGCATCATGTACCTTAGGAGGTAAAATTAGTCGCTGGCAACACTTTGTAGTTAACTTAACCTGTTTGTAGTTGTATTACACAATGTAACATACCATTACGCTTGTCGTCCTCGAAAGGTTAGGCAGAGGTGTAAAAGTACTAATATACAACCACGTTTCGCCGGTATGTTTTAGGTCCCAAGTAAACTTCGATGTGCTACTGAGAATTTCATAGAAAAACCCAATAACACTTTACTCGACCTGGGAATCGAACCCAAGACCTCTTGCTCGACTGTCGCACTATACGACATTATATGTATAATAGTACATTTACTATGAGGCATCACGGCTGCGGTATACTATATTTTGTTAGCTTCTGAATCTGTATTGCAGGTTACAGATAATAGAAAAGGATAGACAATACACTGTACTAATATCATACAAAAACAAAAATCCAGGTTTTCTACCGTTGATCGTGAAATCAGCTTACTATAGTAAAATACTATTTAAAAGTATTGTATGGAAATTGATTCTCTTGACCGACCTTAGACTATCGTTAAGTAAGATGATTTAATTTCACCTTTGATATTCATATTTCCTGGGATATCTATTAATTTAATAACAGTCTTATCGACTGTGCGATGTTACACGCGCCGATTAAATAGGAAAACCTTTTGGAATAAATTGGCAACATTATCATTTATTATGTCACACAAGTAGATAGGGGTCATCGCTGAGAATAAATTATAAAGCTATTAAATGTTTTGTTTGTTTGTTGGAAAGGTCAAAGACGTATAGGTACCTACCTATCTTTTTTTACGAGCACCTTCGTGGAATAAACCAATCGGTCATGTTAATGTTCTTGACACATGACTTGAATAGATAATTATGATTCGTAATACATATTTTTCAATTTTTTTTAATGTGTTTCCAGAATTTAACATCGACTTATTAGATATATTGTATTAATACATGTACTCGTATAATCAAATGAGATACAATTAACGATATAGAATAGAACATCCATTTTACTTAAAAACTAAAAATTATAACTTGCCGTAACATTATTACTTTAACTTAACCCATGATTGTCCCATTGTTGGGCACGGGTCTCCTCTCATTTAAAAGGGATTAGTCTGCCACATACCATACCACGCTAGCCTACTGCGGGTTGCCAGACTTCACATGTCATCGAGAAAACCTCTCAAGCATGCAGGTTTCCTCACGACGTTTTCCTTCACCGTTTGAGTATGTGATAAATACGCACACAACTTCCGAAAAGTCAGTGGCGCGTGCCTTGAGAACTCGAGACTTTTAACTTCTCAGCCACTGTCACACCACTAGGCTACCACAGCTTTTACTGAACTCCCAGTATTACAATTGAATATCAAACCCAAAAGACTGCAGTAACTTTAACAGTGTGATAGCACTGAAAAGTAAAACAAAGTAAGTGAACTGAGCTGCCTGTCTAAGTACCAAATGTCATTCTCTTTATTTACTATGTAACACACAATAGCACTAGTTCTAAGCACTAGGTCCTGAAAGGGTATAACAGTTAACGTTTAGTACACACTGCATTAAGCTGGGCGACGAAACGCCGCGGAATTCCAACACGACTGTTGTCATACATTTTGTATGAGACGCCCCGTATTATGCGGTGGCCGCAATGGGTCGTAACTTCGTAAGCTAGAATGTTTAGGAGGTAAATTGCTTAGGAATTTATAGATTTCTTTAGTTTTTTTATGAAATACTAGCGGATAGAGCACCACTTATCTATTCAGGGAGATCATAACCTAAACTCCTCATAAGAGTTTAGCAAGAGTTCACTACGAATAAAAGATATACATATTATAAAGATTAGTGACCCGCCCAGCTTCAGTGTTTTATTGACCGGCCATTATGTATTGTAACATTAATTTTTAATATACATATTATGTATGAATAATCCTTTGTTTTCACTCAAAGAAGTCATTTATCAAATTTCTAGATCAGGGCCGACAATTTTATAAATTTAGATTATTATTTATTGACATAATTATAATTAGGTTCCAATTACCTTCCAGAATATTGGGTTCATTTGCAATTTTCTGAAAAATAATTATATGTATATACAGTAGGTAATACATACAAGGTAGGTGTGTGAAATTGTATGTATCTTTTTTGAACCTTACAGGCAAGCTCAGTAGCCAAATGGCTTGTCAAAATATTTAATACGGACCCCCATTAAATCCATATTAGCGGAGTTTAACTTACTTTTGCAGACAACACGGGCCATTACGCAATTTACGCATGAACATTGGCTGATTTATTGGTCGGCTTCAATTATAAAGGAGTGTTCACTTCGTTAAATTTATTTTACGGTGAGGTCAAATAAATATATATGTAACAACTTTTAATAATAATTGTAATGCTCCAAACAAAAGGAAAAAGCTGGCTTTCTAGGGAGGTATCAAATATTTTGCCAGATGTTTTTATTTTCATGTTTATATGGTGAGTTTACAAACATACATTCACACATAGACAAACGTACATAGTACATACGTGAAATAACAACCTGATGGCCGGGCTGTACAAATATTTTTGCGCGCAGATTGAACCGCGTCACCTTTGCTTGATAGCGATTCAGATCCTTTTTTGTTTTTATTTTCTATCAGAATCAAACAATCCTTTTACTAAATTATGTATTGTAAAAATTGTAAAATAAATAACAGTCATTTGTTGTTTATTTAAAAAGGGATTCGGAATGGTTTGAGTTATTCCAGGTCTCATCTGGAATATAAAAAAAAGGTTTTTTAATTGATCTCAGACATATCATTCATAAGATCTAATTGAGGCAGCCCCTGAAAGTTACAAAACTACTTCTGTTAGGATAATATTACTCAGCATAAAATCGATAATACTGCTTAAAAATAGTATGTTTCGTAATGATAGGCTTGTTACTTTGAATAAAATTCAATTATTCTACTTCGTTAATTATCGGAAATAAATATTGAGATACAAAATGGGAGACGAGAGCACGCGCCTTATGTGATCTTCATATAAATTCAATTAAATTACAAGTGCCTGAATATACAAAAAGGCCGTATGTTGTCTTATCTTTTTCAATAACTTTTTCATCGTCATTTTTGGCATTCCACTTGTGAAGTGGCTCTGGTTTACCTTGGGACATATGTCTGCAGAGAACTGGTATTGCAATGCTGACATTATACACCTACTTTATGACTACTTTAATCCTGTTACTTTTACTTGGAAATTTTAAGTCATTACAGTTCTTGCCACTCCTTCAAGGCAAGGCAAAAGTAGGATCTGCCATCATTCCAACGCATTGAATCTGTGTTAGAGAAATAATTCGATAATTCGACTGTTTGCCCCACAGTAAAAAAGTTACTTTCCAAGTAGTTTCGTAATGCTCTTTTAGATTTCGTTTGGTGTCGAAGTATTTTGTAAGGACTTCTAGAGAACAAAATGGGTGGTTCTCTGCTTCATCTAGGGGCCCTGGACTAGTTTATATACATGTCCATGAAAAAAATATCGATTATTTTGTCTGCTGATCGTCCACTATGATCATCCCACTAAATGGCAACGGCATTTCCACCTTCGTTCCACTCTGCTTGGTTAAATCTTTCTAAATGACTATTTCTTTCTGGATATGCTGCGTAGTCAAGAGCTGTGGTAACTTAGTGGTGCGACAAGTGGACTGCGATGGCAAAGGTCTCGAGTTCAAACCCAAAGCACGCACCACTGACTATTCGGAAGTTATGTGCAATTTATCACATGCTCAAACGGTGAAGGAAAACATCGTGAGGACACTTTGAGTCGAAGCGAAGCGTCAAATTCTCTCTCAAAAACTCAATCAGTGTAATCAATTGCGCGTCTTTTTATCTTGATAACAATAATTACGCATTACGTTGTAGAGATAGGGGTCAATATTTCTAACATAATCTGACTCCGCATCAGTATTACCTTAGCCCAAGTCCCAATAGCTGCACTATTTCATTATCCTTTACACATAATGTGCCGTGGACGATGCCGTGGGACCTAATTTTAGCTTTTACAGTATGTTTTTTTTGCTTTGACGCTTCGTAGCGGTTTGATTCTGTCAATATTGTTATCTTAAAGTTAAACGGGCTTCGCATATTCTAGATGTGTCTAGCCCTCTTTTAGCTTTTAAACAATGTATTAAAGAATCTATTGATCATTAAATACATCGATAAAAAATCTATCTACTTACATAGAATGTTGTTTCTTCCTTCAAAACCTCCCTATTTTCTGTAATAAAACCTTAGGAGACGTAGAGGAATTCCGCCGTATATAGAAGTTCGATTTTACTGTGTTGAATTGTGGGGTTACCATTTGCATTACTCTTGCTATAAAAGGATGGTATAATGGTCAATGTTTCGAACTGTTGCCATTGAGTAGCCATTTCCTACTTTTATTTTACTTATTGCTATTTTTGTAGTTGCAACATCTGGTGTTGGAGTGTGGTGGTGATTTATTTAAGTATATGTATTATAGTACCTATTTGTAATTCCTTTAAGTGTGTGAACATCGGTATCATCTCCAAAAGCCCAAATTTCTCAATTGATGTCTTGTTTTGGCAGTTTTTGTTTTCTTTCAAACGTCATGTTAGCATTCTTTCTATGATATTATTTTATTTGTATTTGCATATAATTGATTCATTTTTTCTGGAATATATCTTGTGTCGCATTATGAGTACATCATACTTTGACAACGAGAATACAGTTTATGCTTTTAGAGCGGTAAGGTTTTGATTTAATTATATAAAACATTTTGTAAGGCTTATGCAAGACTTCATAGAGATTTTAATTAAAATTCACACGCCTCTCTAAGGACGTAAAATAATTGTTCGTAAAATTATTCAATTTAGGCCTACTGGCGCATAATCTGAAGTATATGGCAGTTTAGCTCGAGATTAGTTAAGGGTCCGTCCACAACGACACAACCGAACGCGACGATAGGCGAACCTTTTAATATATAGCGTTGGTGAATTGTGTACTGTACTGTGTAAATACTCTAAAATGTTATGTCAGTTATCTCCTCTGTGCAATGTGTGGAATAAAGACGATTGGTGATGATGTGGAATGAATATTTATTTTACTTAATTTCGTTTTGATTCGACGCTTCACTTCGCGTGTCGCTTCGACTCTGCAGCAGTAAGAACTAAGCCTAAGTCCCAGTAGCTAAATGTCCTCATTAACCTATATGGATAATGTCGTGAGACCTAATTTCAACTTTATTACAGTTACTATTAGTTATGGAATATTTTTAAAAAAAGCTGTCGCGTACATGTAGGTAATTAATGATAGCTTGCATGACGTGTTTGCGGAAGTGAATTCAGTTAACATATTGAGTAGGTAAATTGTTAAAGAAATAATAAATTCCTGTTTGTTGTGTATTTTTACGTAATCTTTTTAGTAATGAATATCAATTGTAACGTCAAAATCTTGAAAAAAGCGATCAGTTGTCGACATAACCTCTCAAAAATCGTATTAATGGTTGATATTCCAAATTTATTTGTGCTTTGAAGCAAGAAACCACTGGACAAAATGTCCCGAATACTCTCATAAAACCGAGCTCATGTACAGTGTACACAGAGTAAATAGGTACGTACTACAAAATACTTACACATCAACATAATGCATGTCCCTTTTACGAACCCTTTCAAGTGTCTCCGAAAATGGGCCATACTGAGCACAATGGCGGAAATGTATGGAAAAGTCCCGGGACACAGTAACAAAGAAGAATGTTGTGTTAGGAAAGTGTCCAGCTACGAAGATGGGGGCTATTCTCATAAGTAGGACGTTGGTGCGGCTCGTAACAGTGGTGACATAAAAACTACTCTTGGAATTTTAAGAATAGGCTCCTCTTATTCGTATAGTTTCGAAATTCTTTATTTAAAAGTTTCATTGTGGGTTTTGGTTTTTTTTGGTGCAGATAATTAAGTCTGGCTGCGAACATTTGAATAAGTTGAAACATATTTAAATAATATTTTGGCAACAAGCTTTTCATACAGCGAAGCTCAACATTTAATCACTCAAGTTATAATTAATATTCCACAATTAATTTTAGTACCCATTGCAGATGATTCGGATACTGAATAGCTACTATTAAAATACATAAATAGAAACAAATTATTATTTATTAAGTAGTTGTTTAATTTAGCAAAAAGCTTGTTCTGGCGGTGACTTAAATTCAAAACATTAATATTTTATTACTTTGTTAATAATACTCTACAAACATTTCGGACGATTCGAATTGTAGCTTATTAATATTCGTCATATTACTTTCCTAAAATGGGCTTCTAAGGGCGCAACTCACTAGTTTTTGTAGTAGCCATATTGCATGCCTTATTTATAATGTTAGGAGTTGATAGATATATTTTATTGCCGTAGTAATTCTCTTTGAGATTGAAATATGTAAATGAATAAAATAATAGACAGAAACGAAGGATGCTCTTGTGGGTTATTATTATTGACGATAAGGTTAACTTTTACATATTTATTGGAGTACCAATACAGATCGATTGATAAGTCATGTATTTGTCTTTAACCACGCGATCTTCGACGGGTATCAAACAACCTAATAATGTTTCATTGAAATTTATATAAAAATAAATAACAAATGCTACTACTCACTAGACCTTGAAGAGATATTTATTTCCTGATCTGAACTAGTCAGTTTTCTATGGCCCACGAGCCGGGTTTGCGATCTCACTTTAGTGACGTTAAATTGCCAACAGAAATCTGAACATGTTCGACATTTTTAAGCTATTGCATAGCTTCTATCGCAGGCCTTGAGCGCGAAGACCGAATCTAGAAATTCCGTAAAAAAAAATAACATAAGCGGCACAGCGATGATACTTTTTATTTTTTTTAAGCTATTGCATAGCTTCTATCGTGCCTGCTCAGAGTTTCGGCGTTAGGCCTCTTTGTATTTACTTCATGGTACGACTCAACGAAGCTCGCACGAATCGAGACGAGCTGCTCCGAAATCGGACTAATACGTAATCAGCTGTTTGTGAGAAAGTATATAGGTGTATAGGTATTTAATTTTTGTTATTTTTGATAAAAAATGCTATGCAATAGCTTTACCGCGGCAGTCTCCGAGTGCCACACGTCTTTTTTTTTACATCCTTATAGCACAATAATTAGTGCTTACTCTTATCAGCGTCCTATACCTATGAACATTCACGAAGTTTAAGAAAAATAACACGACTCAAGAACAACTCCATATAGTATCTAAAATTTTTTTATTATATCCACATGCTATTATGAAACAAGACATCCTGTAACAGTTCAAAGACAATGCATCACTTACCTGTCATTGTACAGTTCTAGAAAGGATTTATTATGACTCGGTTAATGCTTGGAATACTGTGGTTATTATGGAAACATTTAACGTCTAGGTGAGTTATGGGTTATGGCCAGCCGATCATTCGCTGTTTCAAGGTCCCATTGTTCAACGCCATATTTTCACGTGACTTGTTCAAAAAAGCTCTCTAATTAACGGTGTACTTAATTTGTAAATAAGTACATTCTGAATTTATTCGCGTGTGTATTGAATTCTTGCACGCGATTTTAACCTTTAATGCAATTAATTGACATGAGTTGCTTTAAGTCGGGCAATTTATTAAATAGTTCCTTGGATGTCAATAATGTAATGTTAACATACATATATACTAAGTATGCGACTAATTTCAATACCTAAAATATCTTGTAATAAAAGTGATGTTAAAGTTTGTATTATAATTTTTTGATTATTATTTTAGGATTACTTTTTTTTTCATAAAAATCACCGTTTATACACAATGATCATATCACGTTAAAATATGGCAGACCAGAGACTAATAAGCGCTCCGCGACATAAATATGTCGTCACACTATCTCGTTTGTACCTATTGTCCTAGTACAAGATAAGCGACGACAAAATTATGTCGCGGCGCGCACAGTTAGCCTGGCAGGGTTATAAGTCATGCAATACATATTAGGTAATCCATGCAGACACGTATCGTCTCCCTATCGGTGACTTCTGAATCATCATCATGATTCATGCATTTTTAAAAACGTACCCTGTACCAAGTGGCCACCTGAGGTTGCCGGAGACGCCACCGAAAACAATATATTAAATGTTAATAATACTGGAATATAATACATACACTTTATGTTATTGGCAGTAAGATAATTGTGTTCTATTTCGGGAAGTGCGCGTAGAAACTTAATGAAGTGGTTAAGTGTTAAATTTTAGACTTCGTACATTGTTATTTCTGTGTCGCAGATATAGACTTGTTATACATAGACAGATAAATATAGTAAGAACGATAAATATTATAGACTACATAATAAATAAACAAAAAAATAAATAATAGACTATATGCATATACATATAGACTTATTCGTAAATCGTTCGCTATTGTAAAATAAAACCCCTTTGAAACTTATTAGGCAGAACGCGTGACGCGGCGGCACGTTCGGTCAATAAAAAAAAAAAACAAACATTCAAAATTCAAACACATTCCACGCATTTCAAAACGTCTATTTATTTGCGCGGCAAACATCCAATTTTGTGCATTACTGTACACAGAGCCCCTACTAAGCTAATGTTGGTTGACGAGTGCATATCGTCCGTTCGATACGTTTGGCGTGAGCGTCGGCTACGCGTTTAAGAAATTACTTCCACATAACGGTATTGTGGAAACTGGTTTGTAAGTGCCAGTGTCGATTGCTGTCGGCTAGTGATTTTTCCGATACATACGACGCGATGTGTATGATGTGCTTGTAGTCTGTTCGCTCGATAATTTCGTAAAATCGAGCTGTTGCAATGCCTCGATATGTTTCCATTATACATCTGATGTGAAACGAGTTGGTCGTGTAATACAATGTTAATAACTCCACTACTCATGTAACTTAGTTATTTAAATAATAATCAGATTTGCGTTAAACATACCAACGTCTTGCTTGATTTTATCAAAGCACTTACTGCGTACTTATACTAATATTTTATCAGGGGATTGACAGCTCGAACCATTGTTAAATAAAAAACATACCCATATACAGGTATTTACACTTATGCATTCCTAAACGTAAAAAGCGGAATTATAATTTTATACCTTTGCCTCATACCTTTGTCGACATTAAAACAAATCAACTGTCATAAAATTTAATGAAAGAGCGATTTCAATATTCACTTCGGCGAAGCATTAAAAAAGATTTATAATCTTAACAAGTCTCGTCTTCAACGGACAGAACACAATAAAGGGATTAAGACAGCTTTTAATATAAGACACTAGCTTTTTCCCGCGACTGCGTCTACGAGGATTGGTAATTTTATGCATATTTATCTTGTCTTCCTCTTTAAAAAAATATCGATTACGCATACAATCTTGCACGGCATTTTCGCCCTTTTGAGGGCTGATTTGCGGAATATATGTCTATTCTGTCCTATGTCTATCCCCGTCCGGCCATCTCAAACTATCTCCATACCAAATTTCTTCAAGATCGATTCCGCGGTTAAAGAGTTAAGAGGTAACAGACAGTCAGACATACTTTCGCAATATTGGTATAGATTTATCCCTTGCCGATTGAAGGTGTGATGTATAAACGCAGCGTTTATTACAATTTACTAGGCAGTCCCCCGACTTGTCCCGCCCACCGGCACCCACGTGCGACTTGCACTTTTGTGAGCTTTACATTGCATTAAAATATTGCTACTGCATTTATTACTTTGTTTAAAACATTGCATTTTAATTCGGCATTCAAGATTTTTATTTATGTTTTGATATTATGTTCGATGAATAAATGTTTACGATCCCTTTTTCTGTAATGTTTTTCATGCGTAGTGTAATAAAATTATTACTATATTATTTTAGTGATACATACCTATATATTTTCTTTATAAATATATATTGTTCTATATCAAATTTTCTGTCGAGGAAATTTAGACCACTGAATAGCCTCAGCCTTTAATACCGCTGCTATTATCGGATCGAAAACGTCCTTATTAAAAAAGGAATGATCAAAATAGAACCCACGTACATACGTACTTTGTTAATACAAAAAAAAAACACGTCGAATTGAGAATCTCCGCCTTTTCTTGTCAGTTAATAATAATATACTTAGTATATTTTACGTAAGTATTCAAAATAAAAAAATATCGATGAAGTGGTTATGGGATATGGAAATAGCGTGGAAAATCGATTAGTAATGCGATGGAATCGATAAGCAAACGAGCAAGTACCTAGTTGTTATTCTTCTAAGAAATCAGCCATCCAACATTTACTGGCATCAAGGTTATTAAGTATATTGTATTTTAATGCTATTTTAAGATCCTAAGTTAAAATAGATTTATTTATTACGAGCACAAATTGGAATAAGAGAGTGCAAAAATAGTAATTAAAAATAGTCGAATAGGAACTGAAATCGAATGTATTTACTGACGCCTTGATTCAATTAGTCTGTGTAAACTTTCAAGGGACGTCCCCACTACAACGCCTCTCGATATTTGCATCTCAATGTTGTAATCGATTTGAATCGAAACTCGATTATCGATCAAGTACCAGACGTTCGTACTACTTTCACTGGATCGCAATTATTGTAACGTTAATATTTATTCGACGGCCACTCGACGCTGATAAAATAGACTCAAGAGCAATGAGGGCCTAACACTGAAAATTTGTTGTGAAATAAGTTTGGCCACGTGCCAAACTTATTTGCTTTTGATATTCTTTGAAGATAAAAATGTTGAATTAATCGAAGCATAATTCATCCTTCACTTCACCACTCAATGAACTTATTAAAAACCAAAATGAAATACGATTAAAAAGTCGCAAAACTGAGAGGCATTCAAAATAATAAGGTCAATGTGTCCTTATTTTGAATTTGAATCTATTTGTAGCAGTCGTTTGCTGCAAATAGTTTTATTACAATATTGATTTGTACAAAAACGAATAATACAGTGGATTCCAGCGACCTTCACCAGGTCGTCAGTCCACCTTGCCGGGGGCCTGCCCACACTGCGTTTTCCAGTACGTGGTCGCCACTCTAGAACCTTCAAGCCCCATCGGCCATCCGTTCTTCGAGCGATGTGCCCTGCCCACTGCCACTTGAGTTTGGCGATGCGGGCGGCATATGACCGGTCGTCGTGGCGATCCTTGGGGGAGACCTATGTCCAGCAGTGGACGTCTAACGGTTGAAATTATGAATAATACAATTGCCTTGACTAACTATAACATCTCAGGGAAAATTATCAGGTGACACACCACGGACTCCGTTCTAACATTTATAATAGAAGGTATGTGGAATACAGCTGTTCAATTTCTCATAATTTCTCTTCAATTTTGAAAACGCGCTTAAAGCAATTTATAAATATTAAAATAAAATAGCACTTATTATAAATTGTGTTTATGCGTTTAAAGAAATAGGTCAATTATTTCGATAATTATTATTAAAATGGAAAGGAAGTAAGACCAAACAAAAATAATAAATGTTCGTTTTGTCTGGTGCGGAAATTATTTAGGCGGTAATAATCCCAAAAGAATAATTACTGACTGACCGACTGCCGATTATAACAATTAATGGCATATACCTAAGACCTAAATAACTGAACGCACTTCATTCATAAGTATAATTTGGCCTAATTAGTCAAACTTGTAAAAATAAATTAATGTTGACGTCATATTTTGAGTTTATTAGCACCATTTACGTAAATAAATGCGTTACAAAGTTCTGTAAATTGTAGTTTAACACATTCTATGAACATACACTATTTCATCAATGAAATTTGACAGTCATAGTACCTAGTTGTAACTTATCATGTCTTAATTATTCTAATAATTATGAATGTTACAAAAATATACGTAACATTACTTCAATACACATTAAATTCACAAAGCGGAACGGTAACATTGAATAACAGTTTAAACGACAGAATAATTTGAATAAGCGAAAGTTTTAGGCTAAGTCGCTTAGCTGTTTTTTGTTTTTGGCGTTCAAATGTAGGTTATCACAGTATGTGTGCAAATTGCAATACCAGCATGGTTTTTTAGAATTAATAAAGTACCTATCGAAACCTCATCATCATCATCAGCCCATATTCGTCCACTGGTGGACGTAGGCCTCCCCTAGTGAACGCCACAGAGCTCGATCATCAGCTCTATCGAAACCTACCTACGTGGAAATTAATGACGATCGCACCAGAAAAACATTTAGCAAGTATCTAAATACAGAATTTATCGTAGTATATTGGTTTAATCTTGACGATTTGGAACCCTTACAGCATTTATGATCACGGGCAGACTGAGGTGTTACCGAGGTACTAAAACGTCGGAATTAATCAATATTACGTTACAAGATGTGTAAAAAGTAATCTTATTTCAATTTCTCACATTCGCGTGAGTAAAAGAAATCTGTAAATAATATTTTTCTTTCTCGATATCTAATATACAGATAACCTTTACCTTTTAGTAGTCTTAGTTCACAGTAAATACCTATATTTGGAGATTGGAGACGTGTATAGCAGAACAAATATAAAAAGGTTAAGTTCTTTGATATCCTTTTCGCGGAATTGCGTCACCTAGGCGACCAGAACTTCAAGGTTAAATTGAAAGCTTTATATAAGTAATTCCACAAATATCGTGATTCAATCTTTACTGAGAAACTAAGAGGAAGGCTTTATACCTATAATATGAACATCCGTTCTCAATTTTGCAAAAATAGCTATAGATTCGTATCATATTTATCTTATCTTCACATTCATAGAAATCAAGTGTACGGGGAAACTGTTCCATAAACAATATTTATTTTTAAACAATAGTAAAGGCAAACAAAGTACAACCGACTTTTCTAATAATTCCTTATAAAGAGGTGTCAATACGCAACATAATAGTGTTAATTGTAAACTTAGGTGTATTGTTTACAATTATTATTAGGCACGTCAAAACGTGATACATGTGTTTGACGATAAAACCAACAAAGTACATTAATTTACGTAAAAAGATGGAACTTTGCCGAGATCGCGGGACGACACGTGGAAAACATCATGATATATGTAATTATTCCGGGATTTTTTAAAGTTTACTAATCATTAAAATTTATTTATAATGCGTCACTAGGTCGCTATCAAACGGTCACTCGATACGAGTAGTTGTAACTATTTTCATATTCCCGCCACCTCACGTGACTCACGTGACTGACTTTTGACAGTAGTGGCAGTTACCATACCGTTTGAGTGTGTGAGAATAAAAAATATAATAATTTATCTATTAGGAGGATATACAACAAATTTCGAGGCAGACCTTGGGCAAGGCGGCGAGGCACTGCTGCTTGACGTCCCAGATGAGCTGGTCCCTTGGGAACTGGAGGCTCTTCTGCACGTTGAGCTCGGGCACGTGCACCCGCACGAGGAGCCAGCCCTCCGCGCCCTCAGAGCACTCGCCCTCCATTACGCTACGCCATCTATGGAACACGAAAAATTAAAATTTAATATTTTTTATAGAATTTTGCAATTTGACACAAACTGACATTTAAATGTATTTGACGCCAATCAAATGTCATATTGTATTGTTGAAACATGATTAGGATTAATTTAATTTAATTTAATAAAATTTAATTTAACAATATGGCACTTCATAAAGGCGAACGTGTCATCATTTATATAAACTACTCTTAAAAAACCAACCTATCCCGCAGACCAGAGATTAAAAATAATACAAACATCACACATCTACATCATAATTGGAGGCTCTTGCGCATGCGGTGGATGCACTTGAGATGCGTGGACGCAGAAAGATGCTGCTAATTCATGGTGAACCAGAGCAACCCAAAGAAGATACAGCCCGGGTGGTGTTAAATGTTGTCCGGGATAAACTTCAACTGAAGGATGCCACCACAGATGTCATCAAAAGGTGCCACAGACTAGGTCGCCACCCAGTCGCTGGCAAACCTAGGGCTATTCTGGTGAAATTCAGTGATAGGGATGTTCGCGACAAAATATGGTTTGCCAAAACCAAACTGAAGGGCTCGGGTATTACATTATCCGAGTTTTTGACTCGGTCACGTCATCAAGTGTTCATGGCAGCACGTGAAAAGTTCGGCATCACCAACTGCTGGACTGCACAGGGTCATGTTTACATCATGACGCCGGACGGTACGCGTCGTCGTATTCATGATTTTGGTGATATAAAGAGGATTGCTGTGCCTGAACCGGAGACTGACAAGCCGCCAGCTGCGGCATCGAAGAAGAAGCGTACTGTAGTGAAAAAATAACTTCTCTCTTTGCATGCTTCAGCGTTCGGGTAACAGTTCTTATTTATATAATTCTTCTATACCCACATTTATTATATTTAGTGCTTTCTGTAACTTTTTAAGAATTTTGCTTCTATCATTATTTATTATTTTCTGTTTATACCTTCATTAAATCTTTCACATACATTTTTCTCTAATACAAGTTACAAGTGAACTGTCATAGCTGTCCTAACTATCATCTATCAAACTTGTCATTGTCAAACGTCTTGTTTGTTGCGTTCCGAAACCACGATATGATGACTTACATTATTGAATTTTTATTTTATTTTGCTTACTTAATTATTTAGTGCATATATACCCGGACGTTTGTAGCAAAGTATTTTTAGCATAGTAACATAGTTTGTAATTCATTGTTACACGTAACTAGCGGGTGGATACCGATACTTATTTTTATCAACTTAGTTATTAACTTATAGATATTTATTTTTATTTTATTTATTATATATATATTTTTTTTTTATTTATTTCTTTTTTACGTTATATATTTATTATAGTACATCAGGCATGATGACGGACGGAGAGACGGACTGTGATACAGAATCAGATACGGATAGTTTCGTATCTGCTTTGAGTGATACTGACAGCTATAACAGTATACCGTCACTCTCCGAAACAATTAAGTCTAATTTTTCCGACGTTCCCAGGAGTCTTAATGTAGTCCATATAAATGCACAAAGTATTCCGGCTCATTTCCATGATATGCTGGCTACCTTTGACTGTAAGAATGTTCATGCCATCCTTATTTCTGAATCTTGGTTAAAACCATGTCTCCCTTCGACTTCCTACTCGCTACCCGGATACCAGCTAATAAGAAATGATCGCACAGGGGGTGGTGGTGGCGGTGTTGCCATATATCTCCGGGCTAACATTCCTTTCTCAATTATCGATATGTCTTCACAGCCACCACCATCGCATGCTGGAGAGCATTTGTTCTTGGAAGTTAACCTCTATCATTCAAAGGTACTGCTTGGTGTCTATTACTGTCCATCGATGCGAATCGATTTCTTCTCCTCTTTTGAAAATATCCTAGTAAACCTGTCTTCTTCTTACAATCACACCATCATAATGGGGGATTTCAATACATGTTTACTCAAAAATGACTGTCGGTCCTCATCATTTAAATCTATAATACATTCTTGTAACTTAACTCTTCTTCCGTTAAATGCCACTCATCACTTTCCTAACTGTACCCCTTCGCTTCTTGATCTTATCCTTGTATCTTCTGGGAACCATGTTATTAAGCACGGTCAATG
Organism: Craniophora ligustri; assembly: GCA_905163465.1. NCBI lineage: Eukaryota > Metazoa > Arthropoda > Insecta > Lepidoptera > Noctuidae > Craniophora > Craniophora ligustri. Next base: position 3,178,950 of record LR990960.1, on the reverse strand, counting down.
CTCAGCTGATGCGTTTTCCTACCATGACCTCATTTATCTTTCATATAAAGTTCGTCCACCAAAGCCTAAGCCTAAAATTTTCCTGCAACGCAATTTTGGTGGTATGGATCTTGAAAACCTCCGGGCCGATGCCAGGAACATTGACTGGACAAACCTCTTGTCCACTGAGTCGGTGGATGTGAAGGTTCAATGTCTAACTGATTGCCTCAACCAACTGTACGACATTCACGCTCCAATTCGACCCGTTAAAGTAAAACACCTTCCTGCTCCATGGCTCACGGATGACATTAGAGCTATTATAAATAAAAAAGCAGCTGCAAAGACCAGATACAAATGCAGGCCCAGCCCCTCGAATCGGGAGAGATTTGTAGCTATTCGTAATCATTGCAATAAGGTGTGTAGGGATGCACAACGCCGCCATATTCACAACTCTGTTGAAAACGGAGATCCAGCCAAAGTCTGGAAGTTTCTCAAGTCAATGGGAGTTGGAAAATCAAACCAAGATGCTATTCCTAAAGATATTAATCTGGATTTATTAAATCAACAATTTTCCTCTTCACCCCAATACAATGGGGTTTTAAAAGCGAATACAATCAACTATCTTTCATCTCTTCCAACTCCCGATTACTCACCGTTTGTTTTCAATCAACTGTCTGCTTGTGATGTTAAGAAGAGCATTGTATCTGTCACATCCAATGCCATTGGAAGTGACTGCGTTAGCCGTAAGATGATACTTCCTGTCCTGGATGAAATCCTCCCAGTAATTTGTCACATCCTGTCTTTTTCATTATCGTGTGGCGTCTTTCCATCTATGTGGAAAGATGCCCATATTACTCCTCTACCCAAAAAGACACATCCTTCATCTTCTTCAGATTTCCGTCCCATCTCTATATTACCCTTCCTCTCCAAGGTATTAGAACGCCTCGTCCACAACCAACTCACTTCTTTCCTACGTAAACATAATCTCCTTAATCCTCTCCAATCCGGGTTTCGTGCAGGACATAGTACAACTACTGCTCTCGTAAACATAATGGACGACATCAGAATGGGTGTGGAAAATGGAAATCTGACGGTTCTGTGCTTACTCGATTTCAGTAATGCTTTTAACACCGTTGATTTCCACATACTACTTGGCATACTCTGCTCTTTAAACATATCTCCAACAGCAATTGATTGGTTTCGTAGTTACCTGTGTGGCCGTCGGCAGCGTATTTGCATTGATGGGAGTTCTTCTTCTTGGTGCAATACATCTGCCGGCGTACCACAGGGGGGCGTTCTTTCACCATTACTATTTTCTTTATTTATAAATTCTATCTCCAATAATCTTCTTTCATCCTACCACTTATATGCAGATGATCTACAGATCTATTCCCAAGCCCCACTAGAGGATCTGACGGAGGCTGTTATCATGGTCAACAAAGATTTGGCGCATATAGCGGAGTGGAGTGCAGCTTACGGTTTGAGGGTAAATCCTACAAAAACCCAAGTCATTGTTGTTGGCAACCCCAGAGCAATATCAAGGATTGATTGGACTACACTTCCTCAAATAATTTTCGATGGTACCGTTATTCCTTTTAGCGACACCGTTAAAGATTTAGGGATATGTATAGATAAACAGCTTTCTTGGGGTCCCCAGCTCCAAGCGTTAAGCCGTAAATTATTCGCCTCTGGAAAGTCCCTATATAGGTTGCGTAATTTTCTCCCAACTGCCACCAAAATTGCTCTTGCCAAATCCCTTCTTCTTCCAATACTTGACTATGCAGATACCAGCTATCCTGATCTTACTGAGGAACAATTGAATAAGCTTGAGCGTCTCCAAAATTATTGCATCAGGTTCATATTTGGATTACGCAAATATGACCATGTTTCAGAATTCCGTCTTAAGCTCAAGTGGCTTCCAATCCGCTTTCGCCGGAATGCACATATTTTATCTTTGCTGTATAATATTCTATTCAATCCTTTAACTCCCTATTATCTCAAAGAACGTTTCAAGTTCCTTAATGACACACATAATCGACACTTGAGATCTTCGGAAAATTTGAGGCTTGAAATGCCATTGCATTCAACAAGATTGTATGACATTTCCTTTACTGTTCAGGCCATACGTCTGTGGAATGCTCTGCCTGTATTTATAAGGCGTGCTCAAACGCTCACTTCTTTTAACGCTCTGGTAAAAGAACACTTTCTTTCACTCTAATGTGTCTTACTACCGCGTCGTCTTATTGTGCTTATTATACATAGATACTATAATCATAACTATATATTCTTATTTATAAATATATATATCTAATGTATCAAATATGTATTTATATATGTATTATATTATTGTATGTATTGTCTTTTTATTTATTTGTATAACTTTAATTTAATTTATTAATAGTTTTAGGTTAATTAGTCTGTATTAATGATGTATTATTTAATCATAAACTGTATGCCATACCCGTTCAGGTTCACGTTTATTCTTGTCCATCTAAAGGTTGTCTGGTAGAAATCGCTATCTAGCGATAAGACCGCCATTGTACCCTTATTTCGTAGACAATTATATTAATGTAATGTATGTTTTAAATTTTGGTGTACAATAAAGGATATTCTATCTATCTACATCTTTATTAATAGACAGAAGTTTATCATAGACATAACTTAACTTCTGTATAAACATGTTGACAATCTGCGCAAATTTGGTCGAAAAACACTTCAACTTTACTAACAACAGCTATCAAAGTCTATAAGGTCGAAAGGGACATTGACTTTGACGACTAAAAAGCTAATGTATTAAGTAACAAAAAACTAGTTCAGAAGAAAAATATTGGCGTCCGACTTTAGACCCAACAGAGAAGTTGAAAAGGTCTAATTTTCCACAGCTGTTTATTCTCTTTTTATTAAATCAAGTAGGTTCTATTAACGTAGAACAATATTGTAACTTAGTACTGGACAAAACACTTGCCCAGTAATCCTTTTGCCCTCCAGACAGACGACCTATCCGTGTTCAATTAATTTATCTAAAAGTAACATCTAGATTTAGGTTGAGTCTAACAAGAAAAATAGGATTTTATTCATGGGATTCTAGGATTTATAGCCTATTAAGTTAATAGCCAAAAGTTAATGTCTAGCCATGTGTCATGGTTATATGTCGTTTGGAACATATTCGCACTTTAATTTATTTTTTAAGCCATATAGGACTTTTTCGACGAAAAGACATCCTAGAGTTTCTTTGGAACGATGTTGGTGGTGCTCATTTAATTCTCTATTTTGTTTTATGTATAAATTAAGATGACTTCACCGAGCAACGATTACATGGAAATAAAAAAATAAGACCACATTTCTCAAGTCTCTAGCTAATATGGGCGATATGATTAGTTTAGATCGACTGAACGTACATATGTATATTCTTAGAATTATTAGATCTCTGTTAGTTATAATTAATAATGTAATAATTATATCCGGTCTTTTTTCACATAGTAAAATATTTTAGGTTTATAATTATCTAGGTAACTTTTTCTGTTTTGTTTTTCGTCAGTGTGACAAATTTAAATCGACACACGAACATCGAACACGCAAGTTTATATGCGGTTTTCCTATGGAATTGGGCAAAAATTCAGACAAATGGTTATCTGAATTTCTTCCTAATGTGATCCGAACGAACAATGTGTTCCTTCGAAGGTTTTATTCTTGTGCAAAATATTGTCAGAAATGCAAATTTCCCTGGCTTATAATGTTACGCATGCGCCTACCATCCGGTTGGTTTCCTGTGAAGACAATTGCGCCCGCGCAGCGGCGACGCGACGTGTGTCTTTCTAGGTAAAAAGGCGACACTGATTTTTGCAATTTATGGAATTTAATAATACTCATTTTGCCTCTTAAGGATTAGATAAGATTAATTTATTAATTACTCACGCAGCACGCTATTACTTCGGTGAAAGACGCTTAGCGTGTCTGACACGGTTAGTCATTGATAATCAGGCTGATATATGTATAATGTAAACTTAATGTTTACGATAAGTATTAAAACACACTCGCCAGATACGAGTCACCTTGTAATACGTACTTAATAAGTTTACTACGAGTACATAGCTTCAAGAGGTAGAAAACTGCAAATCACTGTTTATCGTATGAGTAATTATATAGGTACTACATCGCATACAACTATTTTACATTTTAAGACTTTATAAAGATGTAGACTTATCAGTGGAGATTCAATCTTATACTAACGTTTTAATGTAGTAAATGGTAAATCAATCATATTATCATTTCAAGGCCAGCCGTCTAAATATTGTAGGTCGAACTTAAGTTCGTCACAAGTTCGTAATGTGAAATCTATAAAGCTTACAATTACTTAGTTAATGTTCAACAACAAACTTAGTTTGTGTTGCGAAATTCAGAGGTGTTATCTCTAAGAACACATTTTACGAGGACTTGACTGTGTACAAAATGATAACAGTATCTTGTGGTCCCTGGTTAATGTCACAAAACATTGAGTATGACGTGCTAGTGTCGTCTTAGACCGAATCAGAATGCGTTCTATATTAACGGTCCTACGGTACTTAATTGAATTTTTACGGCAATTGGTATATTCCCAAATCTCATTAAAATTCAACTCAAGGGCCAAATTTAATTTAAATTTAATTTGATCTTAAAAACATCACATAGCGCCGAGTTGTTTTTGTAACGGCCTCCGCCGCGATGTACCGCGAGAAGAGTCGAGACGAGACGAATATTTAAATGAGGAAGAAATTTATATATACTTACAGGATTTTTTATTTTGTTTAATATTTTTTGTAGTTTCTGCCTACTGCCTACCCAAATGGGAAAAAGGTGTGAGTGTATGTATTACTATGTATGTTTGTTGTTGGTGTAAAATAAGTACGCTTGGACACGCGATTGTCTTCCGCGCCTCACTTGACGGGTTCAATCTCCGCACGAAGCTAATATTTGTATGGCAACAAGTCTGTGTGATAATTAAATGAACATTATGATAAGTAAGTACTTAACATAAAAAAAAGATCCGTTCTGCGTTCCTTTTTGTATCTCTACATAATTAAATTCATATAAAAAAATAGTCCATCAAGTGAGTTCTCTATTTAAGTAACTCATTATACAATTTATTCTAAGAACGCATTATTAATGAAGATATAAATTCATACAGCAATTAGATAAAACTAATATAACATTTGATACTTGTGGCTTGAGTTTCCGATAAGATTGTGTAAGTACATAAAATTGATTTTTAATATAAACACAATGGCCAGATCCACGATAATGCGTTGGAAATAGTAATTAGTGAACAGATTGTTGATAGGTTATTTAATCAGACATGCATTATGCGTTTGGTACGTCATTCGTGGTCAGATAACATCGCTGTTTAAAATAAAACATTTACCACAAAGGCATAACATGCTATGTGAATATAAAATATATTCACTCATTCGGTGCCCAGTACCCGGTTCTGGGTCGATATTATAACAAGGCATTCAATATTTAAGGTATACATATACTTATGAAGACTTTTGACATAAATGAAAAGAATGTCAAAAAGTCTTCATAAATATAATAAAGTACCTACTTGAATTCAATGCCCAGAGCCTTGATATAATATCGACCCAGGAGCCGGGTACTGGGCAGTGAAAGGGTCCATCAATGGAGCGAAGATAGACTAGTGTGGACTGTGAATTTAAAGGTCCTGAGTTCGATCCCAATAGGCACGTACCACGACTTTCCAAACTTACGTGCGTATTTATCACATTTTTTTTAAACGGTGAATATATCATAAGGAAACATGCATATTATTTTTAAAAAAAAAGACACTAGTTTTTCAGGTACTGCAAAAAATTGTTGCAAAATAATTAACTTTAAAGGAAACAACTTAAAACTGCTAGTACCTACTTATCTTGTAACTATATTGGCAGCAACGCAAATTACTAGGAAACGCGATGTACAGAAAAAAAACTGTTATATTAGAACTTCCTTTCTACAATGTCGGTCAAAGAATGACATATAAAATAGACATGTATTGTAGTAATAACGCTTTTTTGCGCTAACCTCTTAGTTAACCGCTCTCTTAAACGTCGGTTAGGAAAAGTTCGTGCGTATTCGGCCTAAGATGAATGTATCAATCAATCAGAACGAAGAATAGTATGTGTGTTTTTAATTATATGGGCACCGTTACACGTCCCACTTAGAAACTATCGTCATTTTAGTTTTATCCAACTTTAATAGAAAGGTAAATTGCTTCAAGTCTTGGTAGCGAACTAGCTTTTTATGTATCTTTGTACGCATTTTATTGCACCTAGACGCCTAAAATCTAACTAGCTACTAAAGTTAGCTCGAAAGTAAAAATAGGGGCAGTATTACCGCCGATAATGTTACAGAAGTCTAACTCACCTTAACAATTATCATAGAAACTTGGGCATAAATTCACGATCGAAGGCATAGTCGTAGCATAGTACCTACATATAATAGTAAAGTATGCTCATTACCCAAAACAACCGAGACGCGAACCTGCTGTGGTAATCGGTTTGTTAAATATCTTGAATATTATCGCAATTGTGAAAACTAGAGATATTATCATCGACTACGACAAATTAATGTGAAAATAATTGTTGAAAAAAATCATACGTGTGTAATATTTTCCTTAACCTAAATCTTCTAGTAACAAGCCACGTCTTTTTGTCAAACTATGCAACCATAGTTTGTTTCTTGTGAAAAGTAAAGGATAAATGACACACCTATTATCTTCTTCTGGAAAAATAGTAAGAAAGAATCAGAAGCCATTACAACAATTTACCTTGTACGCCTTTATTTCTTTCATTCAAATTGCCATTACATATTCTATGAAACGAGCCGAAGTAACGCAACCAAACGCACCAACGTTTATCCGTAGGGGGTTTAATGTATTAATGCTCGTTCCACATTCCAACGTTTTCTTGTAACGTCTATGAAATGGGAGCAGCGTATAAGAAAGACGAATCCTTAAAGTGCGTACTTTTTATTCTGGCGCTGTTCGAAATAAAAATAACACTGCGTGAACAATTCGATTAGAGGTATTTTAGCGTTACGAGCGAAGAAATATGGGGTATCAACTAAATAGTATAAGAGCCACGGAATACGACAGGTAAGTAATCTATTATCGTTTTAATGGGTGCGCAACACGCGCCATTTTGATTTCTAGTTTGGTCCTTAGCTGTCCATCAAATATACCTATAGTTGTGTTTGATTTGTCTTTTAAAGTTAATTGAGAACTGGGTCCGGTTTTGAATATAATTTGTATAAAATCAATGTTTTAACATTGTATATTGTTGAGGGCAATGGGAATCGTATACAAATATGAAGATTTATATACATACAACGGAGACGGACAGTGTTATGGCGCAGTTTGGGAGAGGCCTATGTCCAGCAGTGGACTGTGACAGGCTGAGTTGATGATATACAACGGCACTGCCTGGGCAGTGACGTATTCGACTTGGTTATTTTAGTTCTATCAGCTATTCTATGTCTTGACCACCATTGTAGGTACCTAATTAAAAAAAACCTTTCACTATCTAACAATCCCACAACCTCTTTTCCCTGTACTTTGTACCAGTTATGTGCAATTAGATACACATTTTAAAGATAACTCGTCGACGGGTTAATTACGCCAGTTAAGATAGAACGCTAAAGGTCTCACTGATGAAATGTTCCACAGATGATAAATATGTGTGATTTAAGTGATATTTAAACGTTAGTAGTTAACGTAAATACCTGAGTTATATTTAACCTCATTGATTGTATACTTTATCCGTGTACCTATGTGGACACTTTCTTTTGCCTGTGTTTTATGGGCAATGCAACACAGAATTTACTATTTTACTCCCGACGCATAAAGAGAAGTGTTATGAGTGTAATGCGCGTATCATTGTGCTGTTTGTGGCATCGTAGCCTCTAAAAGGATCCTCTCTTTTATCATAAGAGGAGCCTTTTAATTCCAAAATTGAGCTAATCGGTCCTCTTAAGATCTTTTTAAGAATTTCATTTTTATCTTCTTTTTCATCTTTTCTTTATGTACAGTTATCAATCGCAGCATATAAAACAAAGCATGGTGAGTTGTAATATCTATGTAATTTGTGTTGTTTTGTTTGTATTTTGTAAATTACTAAAACGAAATCTTTAGGCGAGTCTATATGCATGTGTTGCCGCGAACTTTATAGAAATATCCACACTTCAACTAAACATTCCATTATTTCTGACAACTTTACTAAATACACGTTTCATGAATGACGAAATGGGAGCTCGTCTTTTCACGACCGAACTTGCTGACTGACTAAACACTGCACGACTGTCTTTTATGCACCAACTCGTGCCCACACGGAAGACAAACTAACAAGCCTCAATATACTCGCAATTGCCCATTAGGATCCCAACACTAAGAACAATTGACCGACGATGTACCTGACACTACACCATCAATGTCATATGTCTACGTTAACACCGTACTGAGGTAACGGTACCAGTTACTAGCCGTGTCTGGCTCGTGTTTATCGCTCAACAGAGTAAATATTTGAACGACCGCTCCGACGCCGTACTGTGGGTACATCAACCTGGTTTCACTACAAAAAGCTGTGGTGTTATGGGGAATTTTGTTTTGATACCTGCTTGGAAATTGTGAATGCGTTTTTGAATGGGATTATATGTTTATTTAGGAGAGGGTCGTTTTATCTCCTTTTTTAATTTTTTAGCGATTTAGTTGAAAATATGTTATATATACCATTCCATAACATATATGAATATATGTTATGGAACCCCAGTTATAAACATTTGTAAATAGGTTAATGCTATTTAAGTTGTCACTTAAATAAAACAAGGATAAGTAAAAATATTATCTGATACAATTAAATATTTACTTATTAACCTTTTGGGTCAACGTTTTATGATTTGGAACATTTGCAGGTTAAATAGAGCTATATTTCTGAGGCACAACTAATTCTAATAGTATTAACGATTAATACCCACAATAATGGCCTATACACCTCTTAAAGCCAGCTATGTGTATTGCTATTAACAGCGAATTGTTTAGCGAAAGAGTCTATTATGACTATAAAAGTAAACTTTAATGGCCAAATAGAACATTTCATGGCATTATTATGTCATCAATTAACACTATACCGCTAACGCTCCACTAGTAGACTGTCATAACTGTATATTTTGAACAATTTCCGTCATGTTCACACATTATTTCTGAAGGTCCATAAAAATAATGTTTTGTATGTGTCCAAGATATTTGAATTTCACTTTGTACCTTTCTCTCATGTAACTAAACATTGAAAGTCCCATGTGAATTTAATAAAGTTAAAATTTCTATGAGATAGTCCGACTTTTAAATGGCTTTTATCATTTGCTCTTAAACGCAGGGATCAAACAATATAAAAATTCCCTAAATAACAATCACCTACAATTTTTTACAATGATTTAAAACTACTGTTTACATCAGCATCCTTGGTCTCGGGGATTATTAAAAATATTACAAAAGATATTACGCCCCAATTCACTGAATAGATCCAGTTCCGGAAAATTTCGTACAACAATATCTGGTGCTGGTTAGGTGTTTGTAGAATTCAATTCAGTAACATTCATGTCAGTCCAATAATACGATCCAAAAAGAGGCAGTATACTATAAGCTTATTTACTTAAGCTTACTTATTATAACTTCTACACCTAGTAGAAGTATATTACCACGCGATACTTGACAATAACCCTGAGAATATTCCGCCTCTTCAACACAGTAAACTAACAATTATAGTCATTGTACTTTGTTATAAGAAACAATAACATTTATATCAACGACCTGCCATAGAAAATGACGGTACTTCAAGTCAAGATCAATGTTGATAGTATGATTGTAGTATACTTGATGCTAATGAATTAGAGACTAGTATACTCCAGATTAATTAGTTTTCGAGAGTAATTCTAGCAACGAAGGTGTCTCATACTAATGGGTCTAATTCTATTCATAGTAATATAAGATACATTGCACATCAATAGTGCAGAAGGCTTCGGAGCAAGTATCGTTAGTCCATTAGAAACAACAAAAAGTTCTTCAAAATACAGCCTAATTACCTAAGACATTTATTATAAGCGGTCTTCCACAGGGTTCTATTGTAGGGCATTTTTAGCATATACTTATGTTCATACTAGGATCTTTCCTATGTTTACTTACGATATCTGATTTGTTTGATATATTATTGTATTTTCTAGATATACTACGACGATAAGCGGAGTGGATGGCGTAGTGTCATTCTTGATATAGAGGCTTGAGTGGGGAAAGTTATAGGCCTTGAAGCTAATCATGAATCAATTTTCTAATGTAGATTATAATCTTTCTATAGATGGAATGGATAGATTTTAAGGCAGTACCAGTAATCTGTTTTAAACATCTTTATATTTATTTAAATATATGTTAAAAGACCGTGAGACTGCATAAAACCCCAATTGTAGGTACTTCAGATCGTTGTTATACAACTCTACGATTATTTAATAAGAAATGTCACAATCTAACCATTTAATGCGATCTACAAGTCAAGAATTAGATCTGGTGTCACACATAATCGGTCACCTACACAGCTGTTCAGATTAACTGTAGCTTAACCGAGTTAATCGAATGATCTCGGCGTCCGCCAAGATGCTGCGATCCGTCTTATTAGCACAGTGCTTCAAGATGAACGAGTTTCCTTAAACGAATCATTCACAGTTTTAGAAGGTTTAGTAAATAGTGGTTTTCTATGTTTTTATTCGTTTGTTAAACTTTTTGTTCTGTTAGAATTGAGGCAGTATTTTTATTTCAATCTCTATTTTACAATTTGAATGTATGGTTGGGGGTTTACCGCTGGTTGGCGTTTGCATGGAATTATTTATATGGGCACATTAGTTTTGGCATATACGACCGTCTATCGTTCCTTTATGCTAAAACTATCAGTTTAGCTGTCAAAAAAACTCCTATTTTGACTTTTCCTCATAAACCTTCTTACTGGCCTATTGCTGGGTGCGATTCTCCTTTGAGTGTGATAAATATCTCTCCGCCGATAACATCAAAACGACTTTTGACTTCAGTCTAGTCACACCACTAGCCTACCGACATGAGACTATATCACAGCGATTTTTTTATAGCCTTACAAGCTAAATAAAAGAAAGTGTACGGATAATAAAGGTACTCCAACAGGAATACAAAACCCTACATTATCTCATACGTTTGTCCATTTATCACCGTTTATTGCGTTCATATACGTACAGTGTCGTAACTACGTAGGCGGAGTAGCGGACATTTATTTAAGTTTGATTTTATTTTTTACAAAATGATGAACACAGACTCGGTGTGGCGGCAACACCCATTTTATTGGAGCTTGTTATTATAAAGAATTAATAAAATGTTATTTTAGATTCTGTTTATGGTATTTGCAACACGTTTTAATGTGAACCGAAAGTGATTTCCATTATCAAACGTATGTTTTCTAAACTAAGGACTCAGTTGTAGTTGATTTGGAATTTCGAATCATGTGTAGGTTTTTGTATAAATTTGACAAGATCTTTTAAAAAATTACAGCATTAAATCACCCGTAATTTTGTAATATGACATTCTGAGCTCATTTTATATATGAAAAACTAACAATTGACGATATGATTATCAAAAAGTAGCTCCTAAAATAAACTTCAATACGGGCTATCAGATGTTTGTCAAAAGGTCAGTAGGCGGGTCACTATTCATTAAATACTTACCTACGTAACGCCCGACATAAAATAACTCAGTTTTGGTACAATAAACACTAAAATAAAACAGATTAAAAAACAAATTTATTACAGAATACATTTTAAGTATGTCATGTGAAGCGCCAGCTTAACGATTTATATCTGTAATCGATTTGAAATCATTGCCAATTCGATCTCGATTGGACCAATCGATATCAGTTAGCAATCTGCGATTTGCGTAGATTGCTTGTCTAAACTTAGTGCAATATCATTTAATATTTACTATCAACCGTCGTTAGTGTTATCAAATCGGTGGTTTCTCAAGTGTGTGTAATGGATTGTGAAGTAGAATACGGAAAGTATTATTGTTAGTGTATGATAATATTACAAATAATAACGACTGCAAGTAGGTAGATAGTTGGCATCTAATAGATGGCATCCAAGAACGGATTTCGAGAAAAAAAATACATTTTAATGGAGGAAAGGAAGAAGGAGGTTACTTACAAAACCGCGGGTTAATTAAAATTATTAATAAAGCTGCTTTTAAGTGGGAATTAATATACTTATTCTTAAAATTTTAAGATAATCAGAATGGTGTATATATTGTATACATTTTTACATTTCAGCACGATTGTAAACAGATTATTTTATTTAACTTTTTTCGTACACGACCATGGGCTCTCTTAGCTAATATATAAGAAATATAATTTTAACCAAAACTGATTATAAAAGCAGCATTGTAACACTTTTTCTTTATAGCTCACTAGAGACAATAGCTGCATAACAATAATATCCAAATAAAAAAATATAATTACATCAACAAGCCAGGTCCAAGGGAACTGGTGATTATCTAAGCATGTTGTCAGGTCGTTGTGGACGTGAGAAAGGCGAGGCCTTGCCCCGGGTACAGTTTTTGTTACAATAGGACCAACACTAACGCAATTAGAGGCGAGTAAAATGGCCGCGATGTAGCCACGTTGGCTTCCTTCAAGAACTAAATTACAGTGAAATAAAAGTAGGTACTTTTATCGTGTTTATTGTCACGAGCCGATTGAATATCAATATACCGCGATATACTGTAGGAAATCAGAAAGTTAAATAAATTGTGTGGATACATACGTAAGATTTAATATTATACCTATATTATTTTATTATTACAGATTTAGAAATGGTCTGTAAACAGTGTAAACACTGTACTATAAATATGCTGAATATTTTTATATGTTTGTAGTGTGGTAGTATGTATTCATCAATATAGGTCATATGTACCTATTCAACATTTTCAATATTTATTATGTGTCAAGAAATCGTTTAGAGAAATAAAATATAGAAATACTGATCTTCAATATACCTAGCTACATTGCAAATCTTATCTAATAAATCTTAATTCCTTTTCTATTTGATTTGTTTTTTTTCCATTAATTAATTCAAATTATTACCAATGTTTTGACACAATTTGACGTAATATATCTAAATGGCCACATTTATTTATGAATATATCGTTTGAATAATAAATACATTTGGAAACAAACATAATTAAAAAAACATTGGTATATTGGTTACCTATGTCAATAGGTAGACCAGGACCCAGGAGGTATTGTAGGTACCTATGTACAGTTTGAATATTCTTAATTTCGCGACCAGCTTCTAGTTAAATTTATAAATATGAGAACTGAAATTATTTTACACCTAACTTGTCTGAAGATCATAAACATAAAAAGTTTAATAAAGACAGCAATTACCGCGAACCATTTGAAAGGAACGCTAAATCAGTTCTAGGGAACCGCGGAACTAAAGAGTTCTCACTGCAAAAGCATTAAAAAAGAAGAAAAAGTTTTTAGTGGCGAAGGCGTTAAAATTATTATGTCAACAATGACAGGAGAGGCATAACGGAGGTACAACCGCGTGCAATCATTGTTCGAAATTCGAGTTTTATTTAATCGATCGCGTGCTAATGCGGCGCCAATGATTAGTGTATTTTACTTGGTAACTAGTAAGTGCATTCAGCTTGTTCTAAGCAACTGAACTGAAAAATTACTCGCGTAATTAAATTTCAGCAATACTGAATTCAGTTTAATACTGTTATTAATAATTATTTAACAAGTTGTCAGTAAACGCGAACCCTAAAAACAGTACTTACTACACATTTTAAAAATTTAAATGTATTGTGTAATACATAATATAACAAACAATAATATAAAACATTGTAATCTATACAATGTGCCTATCTAATTTCAACTATGTCAGCACCTGATGAAGCGAAATAATTGTGCCTACATGTACTGTTCGAAACAAAAAGCGTTCGTCGAATTATTCGTACGTTCGAAACGTGATGAAGTCAATTTGAGGTCGACGTACTCGACCGTACTTCAAATATTCCGTTCTCAGATTGGTGTCTTGTCAACGAAGTTAATAATTTTTTTAAGGTATTTCTATGTTTTCATTGGCTTTTAAATTTAATTGTTCATTAATTCTGATTTCAAGTTTTTTTCTCTTTTGATATGTTTGACCTTTTATACAATTTATTTATACTAATCAATAGAGGAGAGTTTACTATGTTTATATGCTCTTTAGTGTCTTGTGTAGTTATTATTAATGGAATACAAACAGGTTTTAAGTGAATAACATTTATTAACATAATGTTCCGACTGCATCATAATCAGGTTCTTGTACAACATGAACACGTTGTATCACATTTCTCGAATACAAGAAACACGCGTCGAAGTTTACTATGAAGTAAAGCTTCACAGTTAGTATATTAGTCATAACATTAGCACAGGAAAGACGCAAAACGTACTTAAAACGGCGATTAACGAAACGCTTGTTAATTTATTTCGTAACGTCAGTTTTATGGTCTTAGTCCTCCACGTTTCCACGTGGGCGGTCTGCCAACACACCTTTTAGGAAGCAATAACTGTGTGCGGACTTAATTAACGGAGTAAGAAGTTCACCCACGATACCAAACAGCCACAGAATAGAGACAAACAGATGATACTATCTTCACGAGAGAATGAAAATACAAAATAAAAAAGAACTATGCAAACGTAACACCCTCCTTGGTTTAATGGTCCTGCTTTTCATGAGCTGATTGAGCAAAATTGAAATTCTCAGTCGCTCGGAGTTTTGGATTTGAACCCGGTTAGTGGTAATATGCGCAGTCCTATTATGTATTCCCTATGAATCTAAAATAGTTCACAATATACGAGATTATAATTGTCTTTCGCTCCCATGACCTTTAAAGATATGTATTCTGATGAACTGTTGGTCATATACGACTTTGGTGTGATGGCGATGAGATTAAAAGATTATCAAAAGGCATTCCCTCAATTTCTCTTTTACATTTCAAGTTAACAAATACTGCGAGAAATTTCTCCTGCTACATTGTGGATTTGTACCCTACAACACTTAATGAAGATAATCATGACCTATTTGTTATTTTTTTGGGTCAAGCACAGTAAGTCCTTGCAACTTCTGCTGACTTAAGCTAGGATCAACAATGGCTACTATCTAGAAAATAGTCGAGACAATAAATCCCGACGTATCCTAGAGGAATTATAATTATTACCTTACTTTATTAACTGCCTCGTTGGTCTAGTAGTCGTACAGCGTGACTGCCGAGCAAGAGGTCCTGGGTTCGATTCCCAGGTCGAGCAAAGTGTCATCGGGTTATTCTGTGAAATTCTCAGTAGCAGCTCGGAGTTTGGATTCGTGCCTGTTTAATGGCAATAGGATCGCCCCCTATTACATGGGACCTAAAAAATACCGGCGAAACATGGGTGCACATTAGTACACCTCTTTCGGGGACGACAGGGGTGATGGTATGTATGTTACCTCACTTATAAAGGTGAACCTTTTGTACATCCTTATTCTGTACCGTAGAAGATAGTAAAACACACTAGTAGTATAGTAAAACACTCAAAACAACGTAGTAAAGTTTATTGGTTCTGAGTCGAGCTTCGAATGCATAGCTATTACTTGACTAGAATATGTTTGACAGCGGGCCCTCGGGTAGTAGACTGCTGCCATGTTAATAATGTTTGAAAATTATTGCTTTGCTAATCTGTATTTTAAAAACCGACAATCGAAACAATTTTCTGCAATTATAATCAAAATCCTACTAATATTACTAGCTGACCCAGCAACGTTGTTTTGCCACATTATAGGGGTTGGTGGACAACCCTTATCACTGAGGGGTATGAAAAATAGATGTTGGCCGATTCTCAGCCCTACTCAATATGCTCACAAAATTTCATGAGAATCGGTCAAGCCGTTTCGGAGGAGTACGGGAACGAACATTGTGACACGAGAATTTTATATATAAAACTAGCTGACCCAGCAAACGTTGTTTTGTCACATTATAGGGGTTGGTGGACAACCCTTATCACTGAGGGGTATGAAAAATAGATGTTGGCCGATTCTCAGCCCTACTCAATATGCACAAAAAATTTCATCAAAATCGGTAAAGCCGTTTCGGAGGAGTATGGCAACGAAAACTGTGACACGAGAATTTTATATATTAGATAAACGCGAAGGTTTGTAAGTATGGATGGATGGATGAATGTTTGTTACTCTTTCACGCAAAAACCACGTAACAGATTTAAATGAAATTTAGCATACATATAGTTTATTACCTGGATTAACACATAGGCAACTTTTTATCTATATAACATGCGGGCAAAGCCGCGGGAGGCAGCTAGTATAGAATTAAACGGATTTTATCGCGCTTCGGATCCTTACAGCATCCATGATAACGGGCATTACATTTTATCTATGTGTCGAGATTAAATGATACGAATATAAAGCAATCAAGCAATTGAATCCGTAAAAAGTAGTTTTATTTCAATGACTAGTATTCGCGTATCTGCAAGAAATCAATAAGGTCGAAATAGTTTTTATTTTTAGGAGCCCTTCTAATTATAACGGTATCGTGTATCGTTGAGCGATTGTGGTCAAAATACTTTATTTGATGACTGTGTATTAAAAAAAAATGTATATTCCATGGAACCGACTGAAGAGACAAAGGAACATTTCTTATCTTTTCTGTGGTGCAGACGGTTGCAATCATCCAAGAATTGTTGCAATGCTCCATTTTTTAAACAACACGATTTTGTGGTTTGTGCTGTTCATACTTTACGACTACGACTAGCATAGCGGTATAAGACTGCCTTCTGTGGTAACAGTTCGAATTCCGGTACGACCAAACGCTAGTGTAATGAGCATGCACATTTGTACCTGAATTATGGAAGTTTCTATGTAGGTATGTATTGTATTGTGTTTACTAATTTTTAATTTTAATTTAATTTATTTCAGATATTACATCAGTGGTAACAGACTTGTCAATTGTTTTGGAGCTATGTCCAATAAATTATTTACCACATACAGCTTTGAAATGTCCATAAATACTCTTTTAAAGACAATAAAAATGGCAACATATTAGGTAAATATATTTATAGTGTTCAAATTTTCTAGCATCAGACTGAAAGTTTAGAGATAACTACATACACTTGTTCTATACATAGTTACATACCTACATTTTGTATGTTATCTGCAAGAATTGTTTATATTATAACACGAGTGAAGAAAGTATGTTATTACATGCATCCACGAGAAGTACATCGTCTTGACCTATTTCAACCTATTCGATTCGACACATGAGTTACGAGCTGATAAACGCTTTACCTTAATCGCTCATGTTATCAACAAAGATTACGAATATGATTTATATCGCTAATGTAACTTTTGTTCAGGTATTTTGCATTTCTTTTATGTGTGTGTTACTTAATGTATTGTCGCTTTTATTATCTTCGAATTGAAATTATACACGTAATGTGGCTTGTTATGTTTACTAGTTGAAGCCAAATCTTCGATTTTCCTCAGTAATTCATACAACATAGCTTTTTAAAGTATATTTCATACAAAATCTCTAAGAGAATAGGTACTCTCTCGTTCCCGATTAATTAATAACTCAAAAGATAGCAAGGTACTTTTTAGTCTCCAAATAATTATATAGGTATATTACCTATAGATTATATTTTTGTTGCCACACATTGGTATAAAATAAATTATTATATGTTATCTATAGCATCTTAGCATATAGACAAAAAACCACGTTGGATATAGACTGTTTGCAAATTATTGTGGGCGGGAAATTCCACAATCACGATTTCTGATTACTGATCTCAGTAGTATTAAAATTGACAGGTGATTGGTGTTTTAATAATGTGGCGAATATAAATCACATAATACTGTACAAAAAAATTCAAGGACACGTTTAAGTTGATATACTGGTAAGAGTCGCGCAACGGCTTTGTCACACTCATGCTACCAAAACCGTTCATATAAAATTATAAATCGGTGAATTTAAATCGCCCAATTAAAACAACTACCTATTAAATGTAATTGGAACCGATTTAGATACATGAATTAAGGAACTTTTAAGGAAATACATGATCTATATTCCGATGTACTGGAACTCCATATCGGGCATTGTACCGATTGATCAATTTTAAGGTCACAACGATTTCATAAGCAGGAAATGTTTATTGAAATGAATAATTTCTTCATAACATATTATGATGTTAAAGTATAGTGCATCAGTGAATATTAATTATGGA
Organism: Craniophora ligustri; assembly: GCA_905163465.1. Taxonomy (NCBI): domain Eukaryota; kingdom Metazoa; phylum Arthropoda; class Insecta; order Lepidoptera; family Noctuidae; genus Craniophora; species Craniophora ligustri. Next base: position 3,160,627 of record LR990960.1, on the reverse strand, counting down.
ATGATACAACTTAAATGTAATTAATTTCTTCGCAGGGGGTCTCAGATTCGACACTGTAATGCATTTTACGATCTACGCAGACAAGTCTTTACAGTTTGAGCCAAGATTCAAGGTTGGTTTTTGTGTATAAATTTGACCTGTCAATCAGTGGATAGATAAATTCAATCTATTGTTAGTCCACTGCTCGACCAAATTTGACAACATTGACTTTATGTTATTCGTAGAACCAATTGTTTAGAAATGCCAGTACCTTAATTTTTCAGTTTTTTTGGGTTTGGACTATTTTTTCATTAATTCATTACGTAAAAACTTAGACGATAAATAAAAGCGGGCAGAGGCGTACGTTTTCTGGAAACAACTTAGAATAATTTTAAACGTTCATAACTTCGGCCAAACAGCACTAGACACATTTATTTCAAGCTGAAGATTAATACTGAACACGACATAACAAACTCTGAAATAAGACGCCATTTAAAAGAGTTACTTTTAAAATTCTCAGAATGAAGATATTATCGCAATTATTATCGCTCTGTCAATTGAGAGCTTAAGAACAATAGGTGGCTAACAAAAAGTCGATTAAACCGAACGATTGCTGCGGATATGTATCTTAAAATAAATGTACCAAGATGGCAGAAACTAAATTAGGCCATTTGGTTCAAACAATGAATGTCTTTGCTGATTTATTTAGTACAGTAATAATTGATGATGACAACTTTAACTTTGGTTTGAATTTGAATCTGAAGAATAGCTGTTTTATATTAGAAATGTTTGACGCATCTGATTCCTTTTTCAGTACATAATGACAACTGACTTTAAGAATGACATCCTTCACTTCTTTCCTTTCAAATAACATCCCTTCCTGTACCCAAAGGAAAAATGTAACAGAATCTAGTAACTAAGTTTGGTACTAAGTATGCTCAGCAGAAGTTGGGGGGATCAGTTTTAATGTGTTCTATCATGTGTATGTAAGACCCAGAATCCAAAAGGGCTAATTGATTTACTTATTCCATTTAGAGTCCTAGGTGTTTTGTATCAAACGTAGCTTTAGGTTGTATTTACTTGTAAGTCAGTTTACCGGATTCTTAAACTTAACACGAACAGTCATGGATTAAAATTACGTTTTATCAATTTTATCGCGTTATGTTGATTTAATCACGTTGTTTCAGAACCCCTAACAGCAACCATTGTCACGGGTACACGGACTGGACATAATCAAAGATAGTTTATAAATCTAATGATATCATAATGTAGGATATGATATAAAAATGTTTGTGTCATATCATTTAAATATTCCATGATTACGTGAAAATTTACGTTTCAATCTCCACAAACCTTTTAAAAACCAATATGACAAGACCAGTCTATCAGAACAGAAACCCCATTATATACAGAACACGAAGCTCAACAAATAATCTAACAATTTACTGTTAGTTTCTGATTACATCTACAAGGTTTTCTATTTGCAATACAATAAAGGTAGATTATCTTTAATTATTTTCACGTCACGCTGCTATATCGTGCGGTAGAAGGCGTAGAGGCCCTATTTTAAATTACCCTTCATTCTATACTCTTTCTTGTTCATCAAACTATACCGTCAAAATTAATACCGGTTCCCACAAGGTTGGTGTTGGAAGAAAAAAGGTTTGATATAAAAAACGCGATGTGTACGCTGTCGTCATCGCTTCTTGTCATTCGGTACAATGATCGTCAACTTTGATTTGAGCAATTACTTTTTTATTTAGAGTTTATAACTTATTTTAAAATGAGCGCCTACTCACACAAGGTTGATGTTCCGTATTGTACGATAGTTCATAATTCTGATCAATTCATATTCATATATTTTTTTTAACAGATATAGGCTAGTATTTAACCACAATTTCACCTGATGGTAAGTGCGATAATTGAAACAAATTATACGTGTCATTAATGTTTCCGTTTAGAATTCTGTAGGCCCAAAAAGTAAAGAAAAATCCTTATCCCTTTTAGGATCATTCGTAATTCGTATAGCTGTCCATCCGTCCGTCTGTCACTAGCAAATGCTAGCTAGTTCCGCCAATGAATTGGAATCGGTCCAGTTGATGGAAGTCAAAATTAGGTAGACATACGAATTTCTGTGACCCAAACATGGTCCTTGTAACGTTATAATAATTTTATTTTGAATGTTGGAGACAAAACTTAACAAAACTTCTTTCAAAGTGTACATGTGACAATATCAAATAAAAGAATGGTGATTATTTAATTGAATTGTCAGAATATTTACCTAATTGAATTGTCTCTGGTAAATTTCATAATATGAGGTAACACGTTTCATTAATATCATAATAATTCGTTTCTTCTTGAGATTACTATTAATACTTAATATTATGAATAAACATGTTCATCGTATGGAACCCATCCCAACCCTCTACACGAGTTTATTTCGCAATTCTTCGGTTTTTTATACACATGATAAAAACTGAGCAATTATGCTGATTATTAATTATTTCTATTTATGTTAATGAACGAGGAAAAGACGCGTCTTAGTAGGTAATTTCCATAATATATTACCTGGCAGCTTTTTCTATACGATTGCGTATCTCCAAAAATATCCTGTAACTGACCGCCATATCTATACAAAAAATATGAGTTGAATTGAATGGTTCATGTTTTTTATTATACCAATCATACAACTTTTTTAATAGAACGATCAATGAGGAGACACGAAAAAATACCTAACAGTAGATGATTTATAGGATGCTTTGAGGCTCAAGTAATATCTAATACTAAGGAGTAAGTATTGATATATCTCTCACTCATCTCTAATTTAACTTAAGAAATCATTATCATCATCAACTCAACCTCAGTCCCACTGCTGGGCACAGGTCTCCTCTCATTTCAGAGGGATTACGCTATAGTTCACTCGACTATACTATAAATAAGCATGTTACTTACAGAAGTTAGTCATGCGTGTCTTAACATCGAGACTTTTAACTCCACAGTCCACTTATCCCACTCTAAGCCATCACAGCCTATTCCCCATCATCATTGATCAATTAACAAAGTTATATTTTAATAGGAACGTTTTATATTAGTTTAACGTTTTATAGACAAAGGCGTTTGATTTATTCACGGCTGTTTTATGTCTGTACTTTGCAAATACAAATTGAGAAACTTCGAACCATAAGGGAATCCTACGTATAATTATGAACCTGACTCAAACTATTTCTGTCACGTTTCTCAAATTAGAGACCATTTAATCAGAGTACTTGTTTCCATAGTCGCGTGGTTCTAGTTGTAATCATTTGTCACAACAAAATTTAGGAACAGCAGGTAAGTTTTTTTCATTCCTTACCTATGCTTGATTGTAGGTATGTAATACAGAAAGATGAAATCGAAGAATGGATGGCCGATGAGGCTGAAGGTTCTCGATGGCGACCACGTACTGGAAGACGCAGCATGGGTAGGCCCCCGACCGACGACCTGGTTAAGGTCGCTGGAATCCGCGGGATGCAAGTGGCGCAGGACCGGTCGTTGTGGCAATCCTTGGGGGAGACCTTTGTCTAGCAGTGGACGTCTAACAGTTGATATGATGATGTATACTGAAAGATACAGTGAAAATGCGTTTATCATCACCTTATAAATAATTGCTGTGTCTCGGACTAGACTTATGACGCCTTTGGACAGATCCATACGCATAAAACTCCCTGTATCAACCATTGCAGCCTAATTAATGCTTTAGTGGTGAATCTCAATCAATTGAGAGGCAACTTATTTTGCCTAGGATTATTTTCCTGATATTATGTTTGAATGTTTCTTATTATAGAAGGTACCATTTCAATACCATAGAATAACTAACAGTAGGTACTAGATACACCAACTGCTCTCCGCCCCTACCCAATGTTGGATATGGTCACAAACCATAAAGTTTCATCATCATCAGCCTATATTCGTCCACTGCTGGTCGTAGGCCTCCCCTAGTGAACGCCACAGAGCTCGATCTTCGGCTCCTTAAAGTTTTAAGTCTCGTAAACAAGGAAACACATTTGCATAAAGATAATGTTATGTAGTATTATCGTATTTGCGGTGTACTTGATATCATATTACCTACTCGTAATGGGAGTTAAATGTTTATTGATAATTATTATTAATTTGAGTGATATGTGTACTGGTTCTTCTGTAATTACTTACGGAGTGTAAGTGTCGTGAAGCGATCAAGTACATTTCACTTTGCGATAACTCGTCCAGCATGATTTGTAGGTCAGTATACTTTCTACTTACGGCGTTATCTGATACAGTGTTATTGTATCGGCTACTTGTAACGAAACTAGGTTCTATTACGCAGCCTTTATACTAGTTTTTATACCGTTAACCTATGCTGATTAGATGCTGTAATTGAGTGAGAAAAAGATAATTGATAACAAATTGATGTTTTAATCGCGTCTTTGAAATGTTTCGTATTTTGTTTTGTTTAATCTTTTTTGCTAATGCATTGTGTGATTTTTTTAGATTAATGCGTCGGGTTAGTAATAGGTTAATAAGATTTTAGGTTTCAAATTGGATTTTCGAACGCATAAAAACGTATTATTTAGATTGATTAAGTATCTTACGTGTTTGACAAAATAAGTTCGTTTCTGTCAAAGACTACTAGTTCTCACATAGTAAATTCTCTTTCCATTTTTACAGAAAGCATAATGTTTACCAACTATTCTATCGGACTATACGATGTTGTGAAATGATATTTGTATCTTATTATTAATAACCAAAACATTTCATTATTATATTTTATTGGAAAAATACTAACAATATTACGCAAGGCTAGCTGATGCTTGTGGGTTTGCCAACGCAAATTTTACGATAAATTTAAAAATACACTCTTAACGCTAAGGTAGACATATGATGCGCTATGAAAAAATCTTCCAAAGTTCAGGTTTCTTATAATAGTAGTATTGACTATCCGTAAGTCAGTTTAGAATATGTGTAAGTCTCCTGTCATCACAACAAGAAACTCAAAATAACCCGCTTAAGAACTAAAACTGTCCACAGCCGCTACATATCTACAGTTACACGTTAATGAATACTTCAGTATAATTAAGTTACCTTGGCAACCATTGTACGTTTGTCACGCTAATACGCAGGCGAGCGGAGCCGGGCGTCGAGTTACATGCACCGCCTGTCCGAATAAAGAGTACTAGTGGATCATCGACCACATATTTGTTTTGTTTATAAACTAAATTGAGCGTTTTCTTCTTTCTACCGAAGTGAGGAAGAAAGCCTTAAAAAAAACTGTTGACTGCGTTAATTGAGCATATTTTCCATAGGACCTACATTTTGGAATGGTGCAACTAGGTACATAGTTTAATTACAATTTAAAATTTAATGCCTGAGTCTGTTTGAATTAGACTTTGAATATAGGCTATACAAAAACACTATACAAAACTTAATATACCTACATAAATAATTAAGCCAAAATTAGGTTTCGTACCGAACAGATTAATATAGTTTTTTTTATTGTTTACAAGCTACACTGGCTTTGTACAGGTGTAATGTATGTATGCATAACACATATAAACATTTGCGAACAATTTCTCTACATAGGTATATCGACATCCGTTGCATAAGTTAGAAGTAATAAGCATACAAACAGACAAACATTGACAGTGACTTAGTTTAATAGTCATGTGTACAAGTACTATTTAGTGACGATGCTTGCGTACAACCACTGAACAACGTGGTTGTATGTGTAGATATTTCTTTGTGCGTGTGTGTCAGTTGACATAATTATTACAGTACATAAGTACCAAAATTGTTCCGTATTTTAAAGAACACACAATCGTATCAGTTCAGATACCTACTTAATTTTGTTCTAATTAGTTACATTTTCAACAAATAGAAATGAAACATTTTAATTATATTCAGAACGCAACAGTTTCACATGTAGAATCACTTTTATACTTGAACTTGTAGTATCATCATGTAGCAAAGCGGTCCCCGCATCAATAACATTTAATTGAGTAACAATACAATACAACCCTACTCGTATGATCGATATTAAAACAAAAGCTCCCTCAATGAACACTGTATAATATTATGCAATGTAAACACTATTGCACGCGAGTGTACGCATCGCGAGGGAGAGTAGTGCGGGCACGCGGGTGCGTTCCGATATCGATTGCACACACTTCCGACAACCGGTTGAAGGGCTGGTCGCACTGAGCTAGGTAGTGTATGCTAAGTACCTAGTGTCTGCTAATAAGTGACTTTGCATACTGTCAGCTTATGTATGCACCGGCCTAAAGTGTTGACATTGTTAATGATGAGCACAGAAATGACAATGACTAATTCCCCTTGTTGTGTAGAGTGGTATCACGAGTCCCCTAAGTCGTGTGTGTGTGTGTAATTTTGACATTGCAGTAGGAAGCTACAGTCTCCAATATTGTTTAAAGATGTATTATTAACACATGCTGACTTATAATATGACGACCCAATTAGTCCAACGGTAGTTAACACTGACTTCTGTGCTATGGGTCCCGGGTTCGAATCCCGGTCGGGACAAGTGTTTGTGTGATGAGCATGAACATTTGTATCCGAGTCATGGATGTTTCTATGTATAATATGTATGTATTTACAAAAAGAAAGTATATATGTAGTATATCAACCAACTAGTATCCGTAACACAACCCTCGTTGCTTAGCTCGGAACTAGATGGCGCTGTGTCATAATGTCCAGAAATATTTATTTATAATATTAAATCTAGTACCAAGTTAAGGATTCAGGCTCGTGTTACGGGATATAAGATGCTTGATATACTACATAGTAAATATTTTACATAGAAACATCCATAGCACAGACTTTTCCATGGTACATACAGTATTTTATATCGCGGCGATTATAGGACTATCAAATGAAGAAATTAATTTTCTTCTAGTCAATATTTTTGTCTAATTTCAGGTTCAATAATCTATGGTGTTTGTACTATAGCCATAACACTTGTGTTACCTACGTATTTGTACAGCTGCACACCGTACTTAGCACACCGAAACATGTCGCAAATGACCCGGTGTTGAACCCGAGACCTCAGCTCAGGCTCCTTGTCACTAACGAACGACACTCCGAAGTTATATCAGTGAAGGAAGTATTTGACATTTATAATACCTATTTGACATTGATTTCACATGAGGATATTTTTTTAAAGTATGTATATATGAATATTATCCATGAAATTTAAAATCATATAACTTTTACCTACTGGATCAATAGAGTACAATTCAAGAAAATTTTATGAATTTATTTAGATTTTGATTTGATAATATAAATTATATTTTGTTTCTGTAAATAGATCTTTTGAATTACACTTTTACAAGTCATACACATACGTTTTTTTTAGGATTTCCTAACTGACGACCTCTGAGAAGAAGTGCCGAAACAAAAACAGAGAACTAAATAATTATGTCGTCAACGAATTCTCATATAAAAATCCTGACGTCTTTAGAATAATCACCTATACTTAAATAAAATTAATGCAACAACTGATGCTTAATATTGCAGATTGAATAACAAGTGTGGTTATATTTTAGAAATATCAATGCAAGTGCAAATTCTCCATGATTTCTGACCCTATTACGTAAGTCCTGCACAATCAACAATTGAGTAATGCTGACAGCACAGTATACATGTAACATGTACGAAAAAGTTGAGTGACACGCCGGTACAAAGGTTAAATTGTTCACCTATTACCGAATCAAGATATCATACATGATAGCAACAGGTTAATTATGAAGAAATTAAAAAAAAAATGTTGACTTCTTAAAATATTCTTGGACATTATGACACACAGCGCCATCTAGTTCCGTGCTAAGCAACGAGGCTTGTGTTACGGATACTAGCCTGTTGATATACTACATATATGTATACTTTTTTTTTGTAAATACATACATATTATAGATAGATATACATCCATGACTCGGTTACAAATGTTCATACTCATCACACAAACATTTGTCCCTGCCGGGATTCGAACCCGGGACCCATAGCACAGAAGGCAGTGTTAACTACCGCTGGACTAATTGGGTCGTCACACTTCTTCTTATCGTGTTATTGGCTAAACAATTTTTGAGTAATAAGAGGCCACTTCAATGGCATTAGGCGTGGCCAGACAGAGATCGTCCCTCGTGCAGGTTTTCGGGCACAAGGGACACACCAGAAGGTGTGACATAGTCTGCCCTGCATCGCCGCAGTCACATTGAGCGCAATTAGGAATTAAGCCAGCCAGCCCTGAAGCCAAGCAGCAATTTTAAGTTTAGAAACGTCAAACAGTAATAAAACTAATACTAAAATGACATTTATTCGCGCTGGGAGTATCGTTAATGATTCAAATTTAAAACTGCAACTTGACCGGGGGGAATGAGTTAGTATTTATATTCAAGTTAGGAAAAAGTTAAGACTTTATATTCAATCAAGTAAAATAAACAATGTTATAATTAATAAAGATTTTAAAGTAGGTACGTATATGCCTACTTGGTTTAATAATCAACCACCAAGCCGGATTCCGATGTGATGTGTAGAAACTTGTCAGCTGTACCTACGCGATTATTTTTAGGATATAACATATCCAAAAATCCTACTAATCTTAAGATTGAACTTATCAGAAATTATGTAATAAGTATGGTTGTATCAGTATTGTATAATTACCTATAAACCCTGCTATCACATTGCACTCGATAAATTGATAAAAATAATTATACATCTAGACAATATTACAAAGCGCCATCTAGTTCTGTGCTATGCAATGAGGCGTGTGTTACGTATACTAGGTGATTGACAGCATTACATGGTTATATTGTTTTTGTTATATATACTAATATATAAATACTCGGGTACAAATGGCAACATAATATCAGAAAACATTTGCCCCTACCCAGTTCCGAACTCGGAGCTGTTAATTATTATCAGTTGCTCGGCTAATCATTGATTTCGTATCTGAAGATACGAAGTCAATGATTAGCGAATTTAATAGTACTCAATTATTTCTTATTCTTCCCACGGACATAGTCATTATACGACTGGAATGATGAATAAAACACTCACACACCAAAAACACTCGATCAAGTCATCTCCAACTATCAGGTATTTATTAATATAAATACTATGGCATAATCTAACATACAGGGGACAAGAGAATTGCGATTCCTTTAATAACAAAACGGAGCATTCCCATCTCTCTAAGCATTCCCAAAAGCGTCATAAAATCGTAACAGTTTAGCTTAGCGTAAATCAAAATGTTAGAGGAACCTGATATAATTATCACTATTTTAAGTAAAGAGGACAGATGGAAGGATATTAACGAAACAAGTATATATATGGAGCATAGGTGGAAAAGGAACGTACCGACTAATCGAATGTATCAAATAGCAGGCTTACCGAAAATAAAGGCGTAAGCGTTCTGGTCGTTGAGCTCGCCACTCTTAAGTCCCTGCTATTGCAATTCCTTTAAACCAGGATCAACAATAGCTACCACTCAGACCGTCGACACAATAAAACCCGACGTGTCACACGGAAATGATTTACGTGTCCCGCAATGAAATGAATCATAAAATGAAATAGGAAGAGTAGGAAAATAACAATTTCTGTTTCCTTCCTTATCAAGCAAGATACAAAATGTACTAGAAAAACAGACAGAGAAGAGATAGGAGTTGTAATGGCAACTTTGTTATGGGTCCTAATTATTAATTAAAACCAACAATGAACCAAATTAACATCGACCACTCGGTGGTGCAATGGTGAGCGATCGGCTTGTGCGTCTCAAGGGTTCGATCCCCGCACGAAGCAAATATTTGTACGTTCTATAGGTAGTTGTTCCGGGTCTAGGCGTTGATGTATGTGAAAATTTGTGTTTGTAAACGCACCTACGACACAGGAGAAAATCCTACTGTGGGGCAACGTTTATAAAAAAACACAAAAAAACATGCCTGAGGAAGTTATTTTTTATAGACAAAACGAAAGAGTTTTAAATAAAAATCCGGAAAGTCAGTGGTGCGGGCCGTGGGTATGAATGTGATGTCTGATGGGTATGAATGTGGACTGAGATTCTAGCATATTACTACTTAGAGGCACATTATTTCGCAATGGAGTAAAACTCTCAGACCAACTCACCAAGTCACTGTAAAAATGACGGTACTGCCTATATCTAATAGTGATGTAACTGTAAGTTCTCAGTAGTTGCCTAACATTTATCAGGTAGATTAATATCTACTGGTTTTGCCAAAAATTGATCTGATGTAATAATTGTAACATGTTAAACATGTAACGTTGTAACTTTTAAAAGTTCAATTACTTTTTTATGTATGAGGAAACCATTTCATGATGTTGATTCAAATTATGTTATTTAATGTGAATAATAAAATGATAAATCCAGTATATTAGACCTAACTTTGTAAAAAATTGCAATGAATTGAACTGAACTTTGCAGTAGCTATTGTCTACCAATCAGTTACCTATGAGAAACATATGGTAGGTACATATATACATATAGGTAGGTAGGTATTGTTAGCACCTGCGCGATAACAGACCCCGTGAAAGATTATTTTTTATTTAACCACTTGTGAAAATTTATGGCGCGTAATGTTTTTAAGCTATATGATAATATCTGCACTGTAAATTGGTGACAAATATATACGTATTTTTTTTATATTTGGTATCCCACTGCTGGGCTTGGGTACCTATGTTTTAGTATTAGAGAGGTTCCTGTAGTCAGTGCGGGTAAGAAATTAAGAAAAAAACCACACGAAGTTTTCCATCACCATTTAAAAAGCGAGTGATCAGTGATAATTAGTTATTTACTTGTATACACTCACACTCGCTTAAACAGTGAAGAATGACATCGGTAACTCGCATGTGTGAGAGATTCTCCAGTGCCTAATATTTTTATATGCATGTGCACTACAAATGATTTTGAATAATCGGAAGTGCGTACTGCAACGAGGCCTTGCTTTTGACGGTCTTTAGAATTCATTAAAGCATTATGTATGTAACAGGTCATATATCACTTTATTTTGAAAGATACGTTTTTAAAACATAAATTCCTTCTGGAAACACCACCAGAACTCGGAACAGTTATCCGTTTATAATATAATCTAACCTGCGAACCGTAGCACACCAGCTGATCGGTCTGCCACTGCGCTGCCGATTGTGACATCGTAGGCATATTATTGTTGTTAACAATCCACACAAAGATGAAAATCAATTATAAATATGTTCACAAATAGACATGGGAATCTAAAGTAATTAATTAAGTAAGTATTAGGTTATTTTATCAAAAAATCATCTAGTTTACATTGCTACTAAATTAATGCTTACCAAATTAATAGCTTCATAAGATTTATAAACTATTAAAATATCAACTGGGCCCACATGTTATTCAAATAGAATATGTACATAATAATTAATTAATTAAATGGAATAACATTACAGCACACACCGATTAATTGACATGCGACATCCTTTTCTTAATGATTAAAATTTATCTTCTTTAAAGTAATGGATTTTTAATTAAATGGGTAATATAATATTCCCATTTATTAATTGCTTGACTTAACATTACGGTTCCTTAAGTTTTAAGGTTTAATACACATAGATACCATCACGCCTGCTTTAAAGGGCTAGGCAGAAGTCAATTGCACAATCACAGCTAGTGGCTAGGTAGCTTGTTTTTTAGCCGACTTCAAAAAGGAGGAGGTTCTTAATTCGGAGGTCTATTCTTTACTTTTTTTGTTTTTCACCTATTACTCGAAGACGGCTAGGCTGATTTTAATGATTCTTTTTTTGTTTGAAGGGGAGTGAGTACCTTCAGTGTAGTCCCATACAAAATTGGTGAGGATCTGATGAGTGGATTCTTGGGAAATCGAGGAATACCCTCAAACATTCTACGAACATGACGCGTTTAGTGTTCAACCTATTACACACACTAAAAAGTAAAAAATAAAATTAAAAACTGCGTTTAAAAAAACCGACTTCAAAACTAAAAAGTTAATAATAAACTATTTTAGTAGATACCTATTTTATTTAGACTAGGGTTCGTTCTTGTGCAATTTTTAAATATAGAAATGATAATTTTGTCATTTAAGTACTTAATATCTTTATGATCAAAGATTTGCATGAGAAATAGACAGGTAGGTATCTATCCAAACCTAGGTATTTGACGCAATTCGTTTCGCGCTGTTAAGTAAGAAGAAATGTAAGATAGCTAGGTAAACACATCGGTAGGTAGAAGCTTGGTGTAATGTGGGGCAGGTAAGGGCCCGTTCTCACGATCAAATGGCTTGTTGGCACATCGCGTCGCGTGTTCGCGTCACGATACATTTTTTCCGTCTACAAGTAGGTAAGTAATACGGGATAACTTATTACACATATCTAGATACATCATTAATTTATTTGATACCTCATGGTACCTGACCATGTAGTTCTGAGTTTGTTTCCTAGACCGATCAAGATTGGGGTTTTCCATGCAATAGTATAGCCGAATCGCAACGTTTTAGTTTAGTAATGAGAAACGCCCACCGCTAGACGCTACCCGGAAAAGCTCTGAACGGGTACCGAACCTGATACCAATTTGCGTCATCATAGACTAAGCCAATTGCTTTTCTATAAGTTTAGGCAAGATTCATGTAGGTGTTGATATCTATTTGATATTATTATTTTAGAAAGTGTGATAATAAATACCAATGGCAAGCCCCGGCTTAAAATACATAGAAGGTACCTACCGTTCGCATTCGTAAACAAAATAAACAATAACTAACATTTTATTTTCAAACAAGAACGTTGAAACACGCTTTGCAATATGTTCCGTTCGTCAAACCAAAGAATAGACGATAAGAAATGGGAATTCAAGTACATTCAAATAAATAATATAAAATGTGTCGATTTATTTACGGTAAAAATGTGGGTAATTTCAACAGTCCTCACCATCACCAACGGGACATTAATAGGCTGTTACCAATTGTAGGTAGCGACCACAGATACGAAAATGATCTCTCGATCTTTCGACTTACCACAAAAACTTCGCCAAAGAAAAATCCAAGTAATCGATTTCACAGAAAAAATAATACAACTCGTTTTACACACACATATATTATAATAATAATAAACACGATAAATCCACAATAATCACCACACACAATTCGTAGCTGGTTTTTAATCACCAAAAAAAATTCGTTCGGTATTACGCGGGAACTGCGAAAATGCTCGGCACACACGTCCGTCACGACGCGCTTATCACTCACGACTGGAGAACGAATGGGAACGAAAGAGCGGAATGTCGCGGTGACCGAACGGTGCGCTAAATACGCGGGCACGCGTTCATTCCAATCCAAACTTGCCTAGCACCTCTAATACCTATGATTCAATGAAATAGAATGAATATAGGTAGGTAATGGTATGATTATTATACGTATAAATAAATTGTAATGGAAAATATAATAATACCTATTGTTGTTCTTTAATAAATTAAGTAAGTATCACGTTTATTCCGGTAGGCTCAGGTATTAATTGCAATCTTATCATTGAATATTTATAACATATTAACAGTGATTGTAGGTTGATTAATTATTTTCATTAAAAAAAATCCCATTATCTTTTTTGCCTTGGACAATAATCCCAGCTAGGCAGCTGGGATTATACAGTGGCAGTTCGACACAAAAACATCGATAAAGAAACTATGGAAACAGTCAGATTTTCCCCTTTAACTTCTCTCAATATGAGGAAATATACATAATAATGAGTTGTGTAAGCGCGCGTAATGTCTTTGAGAACGGCGTAGTGCCTCCTCTCGCTTTACACATAGGTACATACATATATACATAAACTAGGGGGATAGGGGACGGGTACAAATATATTATACATACAGGTGATACAGGCAGATACGTGAGTAAGACAAATGCTTTCATACGTGAAGAAGCAGCAGGAACGATGGTACAACTAAAATTTACAAAATCTTCTGTTTCCATTGCAGTTGTATATTACATTACTGCTATTATATGTTCTATGCTTCTCAAAAAATATTTCTTTGAGTATTCCTTTACCTACTTACGATATTAATAATATTTACTAAACATATCTTATAGTCTCATAAACAGGCCTATTATTGCACGCAATACGCATTTGTTCGTGTACAAACGTACGTTACGTAAATAGTTAGAGTAGGCATCAGTGTTGATTCTATAGGGTCTGTGATATATTGTAGACTACATATAAATGATCGCCTAGCTAGCCATTGTCAGTTGTTATCTTCCCTACCCCATATAAAGTTTTACCATAATAAGTACACATTTTAGTTCACCAAGAATTCAAAAGCAATATTTATCTACAAACAGTTCATGACTTCGAACCGGCATGGCACCAAACCAAATCAATTTAATCCATTTCTCTGAGACAAAACACCAAGGAAACAACTTGAACTAGTTTCCCGTTACGGCTATTTATGTCAAATTCATAAACACCAAAGCTTTTGTTCGAAGCAACCCACTTTCGTTCATGTTTGTAGAAATAATTGACATTGCCGCGAGAAAGGCAAGCAGTTAATAACAAAGTTTAATTATAACTGCTTGATATGAAGGGATATGGTTTAAAATTGCTTGGCAATCGGTTTTTCACATGCCATAGTGTGGGGTCTCATGTCCGGTTGGTTATCTGACTACCCGTTTCCTTTCTTCATTGAGGCGTGCACGCTACTATGAAATTTTGCAACTCTCGTTTCATTACGATGAAGAAAACAACATAACATAGTACCTATAATAGTTTCTCACAGTGCAGTGATGTACTACGAAATCAAAACCAACGAAATACTCATGGGTTCATTAGTTTACAAAGGGCTATGAATTATAATGTTAATACAGTATTGTATGTTGTACCTACCTAGTAATCATAAACTTACGCAAAAAACTGATTCTTTCAACAGTGCTATTTCAATAAACGCCCTTTAAGAATATAAATCTAGTTCAATGAACCTATAATGCTAATTCAAGAAAATCTGTTTCCTTATTACCGTGAAGGCTACGGCTCACGATATGCATAATGATCAAACTTCGGGGATTTCTCCGTTCATTTCAATATTAAAAGTCCTTATGAAAAGGCCCAGATCGGAACGCGTAAGGGCTTTATTTTTAGGTCACACGTTTTACAGTTACTAGGAAATGAGGGTAGCTTTATATTTTGGAAGCATTAAAACAAATGATCGAAAGGCACTAAAACTGCTACGTGATTCCAAAATCAGAACAATCTGATGGAGTTCCGAACGTTTCTTATACGCGAAAGTGTTCAATAACACGATTGCGCGTAAAAGAGGCATGTTAATATGTTTCACGGATATAAATCTTGATCTAAAAAGCATTGGAAAGCTGTGAAACGATTGGAACTAACGTAAGTATGAATAATTTATGCAAAATCTTAATAGATCTCACGTTGGGATATGTTTTTATAATGATGCTACTGGTCTGCTTGTTGAATGAAGCGCGTATTCCGGATGCCATATAGTCACAAATTAGCAAATTGCGTTGAGGAGATGATAATATTGTAAAATATGCTTTGAGAACAAGTCACCTTACTTAGCATGGCCCAAAGACCTTTTCGTATGAGTGACACTATTATAATGTACCTAAACTTGCTGTGAAGGTTATTATCATTATAAGGAAAATCTACAATAGACAGACAACCTTTGAATTGTAAGAGGCTGGAAATAAAAGCCTGATGCTTTTAATACAAATCAAAAACGACCATTCATTCGATTTACACAACGCAACCCACCTACATCAGAATTTGGAGCATAATTTCCTGCAATAAAGATAGCAGGATTGCGGCTAGAGTACGGTACAGCGTCTGTGTAAAATAGGAAAAAAACCGCAACCGAAGCCGCGGCAAAAAGTGGCGGGAACTAAGAATCGAACGACATAATTGCATCGATTTATTGCGTCGAACCTAGTTCACTCGTGAGAATGTATTTTTCTATTTAAATAATTAGTTAAGTAACGATCTACATTTTGTCGCGTATTGCAATCTTGGGTTGTTAGCTGCTACGGTATTTATCTTAACTACAAAATACATGTTCGTTAAAATACCTTGTAGTAGCGCTTTCGTTTGAGGAAAATGGCGTGAAACTACGTGTGGATAATAAATTCTACACGCGTACTCTTGGGGAATATTGGCTCGCTTTTTATATATCACTAGATGTTCGTATCCTGAATAATGCTCCTAGAAATAGAAGTATCTAGTCACAGAAATATAATAACTGGTTAGTAAGTAGTTTTGTTGAGTTGGTTAATAATCTATAGTTTTAAAGGTAACTTTCGTTTATTCTGTTTCGATCAAAACAAAATTACTTATTCGCAAAATGTGTGTCGTCATTATTAATTCTAAAGCAGTGATAGTGATAGTCTATTTGTCTGGCCAGTGGACTATGCCGTCAAAGGTATCACACACAATCCCAACTTTTCCAAGTTACGTGTATGTTTATCACATGCTCAAATGGTGAGTGAAACATTGTGAGAAAAGCCATAATACTCACAGATTCTCGCAATGCAGTATCACATCACCCAACTCACACTAGACTATCGTGGTGGACTATATAAGGCTATTAATGAGAAGAGGCCTTTGCCCAGCAATGGAACACTTAATGCGTTGATGGGAGAAACAAATAATACTTACGGTCGAGAGAATACTTCACAATTTTTTAACCGTGCAAATGCAATGTCATTCGGCCCTTTGATTAGTTCAAGTAAAACGTAGTAGTCTCTTTTTAACCGACTTCAAAAAGGAGGAGGTTCTCAATTCGTCGGAATCTTTTTTTTTTTTATGTATGTTCACGAATTACTTAAAAACGCCTGGACCGATTTGCAAAATTCTTTTTTTGTTTAAAAGGGTAGACTTCAAAGTTGGTCCCATTGAGACCACATCATGATCTGATGATGGGATCCCAGGAAAATCGAGGGCAACCCTCAAATTTTATAGGCAATTATCACGTTTTGAATATATTTACTGAAATTGTTCCAGTATTTGCGCCTGATAATCATCATTTGATGTTGATGAGCTGATGGTGGAAGGTAGCACTCCTCAACAGTTAAGAGTTAAAAGAAAATTCTTTCAGTTATAGGCATTTATTACATTTACATGTATTCTCCAAAGCTGGAAAATCACCATCTCATGTAATGATCTGATGATGGAAGGTACAACTCCTCAACGGTTAGGAGTTGAAGGAAAAATCTTTCATAATTATAAGTATATATGGATCGATAGTTGTATTCTTTCAGGCAGTTAGATTGACCTGATATGAAAAGTTTAATATATGGAACACTAAAAAGAAAAAAATAAATTAACTTTTTTAAAAAAGAAAAACCAACTTCAAAAACTAAAAAGCAAAAAATAACTTCATACAGTTTGACCTTTTTTTTAGTTTTAAAGGTATGAAGTCGGTGCCGATGATGTGGTGGTTTTAACCACCTCGCTCAAGGTCACTCGCGGTGAGTGTACTTACTATTACGTTTGGCTTGGCACCGACTTCATACCTTTAAAACTAAAAAAAAGGTCAAACTGTATGAAGTTATTTTTTGCTTTTTAGTTTTTGAAGTTGGTTTTTCTTTTTTATTACCGTAACGCAAAAAGAGATTAAAGCAATACGCAACAACACTATGTAGGAATCAAATGTGGGACTGCATTCGTAACATAAGAACAATAGATTTCCCTACATTTACTTCTGCTAATTGTGTTGAGATTCCAACTAATAATTATGTATGTACTTGCTTAGCCTAATCGCTGCGAATCTTAACTTGTATCTTGTGTAATGTTTATTAGGTGAACATTTTTGAAGATTTAGAGTACCTAGTGACCCCTTTGACATACAAGAAACGAGTATCTCCCAAAATGAGTTCCACATTCTTTTTCAAGAATATTGAATTGTATGACGAAACTTAAAACGGTATGACATGGCTAAAAATGTATTCAGATTATGGTTTAGTTGGGTGACCAAATTATTGTTAATTAATAAACGGTCTAATCTATCTTCAAGGTTATTTTAGAAGCAGTTTAACTTTATGTGGAGTTTACGGTGTTGGCAATTTTCTCAGAATACGATGCCCTAAATTGGAATAATTTCAACTTTGGTAATCTTACTTCGACAAAAGTAATTTCCAATACTAATTATACATTTATGCACGAAGTCGAGTTTTCGTTGAGATGTGTTAATGGTTTGGCTCAAATGAGTTTGTATGAGAACTAAATTGAATTTTGAACAAGTAAACACTTTCGTAGTAAAGCTCTTATTTACATATATTTAGGGTGCAATATTGCCATTAATATTTTATAGTTTTTATTATACCACGGTGGTGGCAAACCAGCTAACGACATGCCTGATGGTAAGAAGCGGTGTTGCTTGCGCGTTGCTGACCCAGATATAGTTTGCGCATATTAAAACGTAATAAGTGTATTGTATACCATAAAAAGTGTTTTATATGTTTCTCTTTAGATTCTTACAATATTTCTCCAGCTCGTGGGGTCTATAGACATTATATTCAAGGAAACACGCGTTCATGTCACCTGTTAAGCAAAATATCACGCACAAGGAACAAACTCTGAACCACTTCGTTTGTACTAATTACAACCGTGCAAAAAAATGGTGTGGATTAAGATATAATTTAAATATAATAATAGCGATAATTTGTGATAAGAGGATATTGAGTAAACATGATTATTTTTAGCGTTGTGGAACGTTATAGCTAAAACGGAACTTTTTACAACTTACAACCTTAAAATAAATGTATGTAGGTACATTTATTTATTTATATGAAATGTTAATCCGTCCTAACACTTTTATTGGTAATAAGTAAATAAATGCGCAGTTGCAATGTATTGATTTCATCATCAACTAATCAAATTCATTTACGTAGATATTGTTATTTCTTTCAGAGACAAAAAAGTTACATTACAACAAAGTTTTGAACTTTTGAGTTCATGTCTAAGCTAAGGAGTCAGCGCTGGTTATTTTTAAACGTTTTGAGTTAGCGGAGAGCTTAGTTAAACATATAGGTAGGTACCTACGTAGGAACCTCATGTCTTAAAGACGAAAAAAGAACAAAATAATTTATATAAATACCCTATTCTCTTCTCAAATTAACTTGATCGAAAATAAACGTTAAGGTAACTTAAAACTTAGCCTAAGCCAACTAATAAAGATTGACATCGAATCTATACATTTTAAAATAAAAATAAACAACATTAGCACTCATTATTCCTTTTAGGGTGCGACACCAAATAAACGACATCACGAATGAATGAAAGAACGAATGAATGATTCTATTTAGGCGCGTTCATTGACAGCGAGATATTCGCCGATCGTGTGTGGAATACTTTAAAGCCCCGAACGTTCCACCGCCGACATACTTAGCGGAGTGTAGATACTTACCTACGTATTGCGTGCTTTTACTTTGGTTAGTGTACGTATATTATTATACGGATGGGACGCCCTATGGGACTTGGCGGGAAAGAAAGTGAAGCGTTGTTTAGAAGTTTTGTTTTATTTAAAAATAAGTGTGTTTAGTCGAATTTTAATATAAAATAATGTAGATTATAAACCGTTACGTGTTGGCGGGGTTGGTAAATTAAGATAATATAATTTTTGTGACTATACAAATTTTCTCAAGAAAGTCTCTCACAAAGGAATGAAACCTTGTCATGTCATATTTGTCATTATAAATTATCTTTGTTGAGAGAAAAAAAAAAAAAAAAAACACTTTACAGTGTTTGTCGCTGAACTCCTCCGAAACGGCTGGTAATTAAAAAAAATAAAAAAAAAATACATCAATATTTCTGCACACATTATCTTTTATTTAATCATAATCATTATAACAGAGAATGAAAAAAGAACTGTTCGTATCTAAATACCTCATAGGTAAGGTACTTTCTATATATTTCTCATTAGCAACTCGGAGTTTGGATCTGTGCAGTTATACATATACCATAGGGCCGCCTCTTCTTAGGGGCTGTCCATTAATCACGTGAGATTCGAAAGGGGGGAGAGGGGTTCAGCAAAAAGCACGAAATATCACATGGGGGGGGGGGGGGGGGGTATAGAAAGATATCACGTGTAATTTCTAAACCTAAAAATAGTATACAAACATTTTAAGATTCTTTGTAGGTACTAAAAATACACGTGATTTTTGGTGGGGGGTGGGGGTTGGGGTAGTCTTGAACCTCACCACGTATCACCATGGGGGAGGGAGAGGTTAAAAAATGTTAAAAAAACATCACGTGATTAATGGACAGCCCCTTAGGTAGGTAGGTACATGAGACCTCAAAATATAATAGTAAACTTCAGTCTAATCTTGAAGAGAGTACAGACGTAATATATTAAATGAATATAAGAACCTTTCAGAATTTGCGTCAGATACGGATCAGGATTAAACTAATATAATCAGGACTATTTTTTTTAGTATCTACGTAATTAATTAAATTGCGTGTAGCTGGCACTATCGTGTAAACCTTACGCACGTGCCGATTCACGTGTTCAACACTCGTGTTGGATTTTCGAGATAGTAATATCACCGATTACTTCTAGGTGATATTACTATTTGGGGATTTAAAGGCTATAAGCCTATAGGTACGAGGAATCTAGCGTGATGTCTGAGGCTAATGACTTAGAAAAGGTCGCATACATTTACTTTATTTTTCATTAAGAGTACCTTCCTAAGCGTTGTGAAGTTCAATCTACTTACGCACTCATTTTATGAGTGCATAAATTGGGTAAATTCTGTATCTATTTATATAGGAATCATATTGCGTCCTACTCCAAAATCGGAACATTGAACCCCGGCCACCCCTACTGCTTTTGTTTTATTCCAATCTGTTTTATTCCAAAGGAAAATCTGTCCACTGCTGCACGGATTTTCCCTTATTCTACAAGGGTCTTCAAGGCCTTAGCTAGCCTTATATGCGAATTTACAGAGTACACGCGCCATCGAAAGTCTCTTTCAGCTTTTCTCTCGTTATTTACCTTCACCGTTTGCCATGGTGATAAAACCGCACCTACCTCAAAGTGACACTAGTAGCCTATTACAGTTCCACGGTACACGAATTTTATTAGGCTTCCACATTGAAACTGTGATTTTAGTAACACGAACAACACGCCTTTCTAAAGTGAAACAACTAACCCTTTCTAAGTCCCAACAAATGTTATGGTTTTTCCATTCCTTTCCCCAACCTTGTTAAGGGCAGGTTGAAGCCCTCAATTAACTCGCCATATTGTTTTATCCATTAGATATGCAGTTATGTCAATAGCAATTATAACACTAATTGTATTTTTATTGTCCAACTGCTGGGCACGTGTCTCCTCTCGTTAAAGAGTGATTAAGGTATAGTCCAAAACGCTAGCCTATGGCGAGTTGGCAAACTTCACACGCCATTGAGAAAATCTCTCAGGCACGCAGGTTTCCTCACGATATTTTCTTCCACCGTTGGAGCATGATTGGTTTTGCCATCACCACATTTCGCTGGTATGTTTTAGGTCCTATGTACAAAAGGCGAGCCTATTCCCTCAACTGGTCACGAGTCCACACTCCGAGCTGCTACTGAGAAGTTCAAAAAAATAACACTGCTCGTCCTGAGAATCACCAGACCAGACCAGTCGTATGTAAAAACAACACCTAGACCAACGAGGCAATTTACAGAACAATTTACGAACAACATTACAAAATGTAAATCTAAAGAAACTCAGCCTTAACAAAGTGTTGGGAGAAACGGTTGAGCCGTGTCTTCACGACGCGCGCCGCCTATCTATCCAGCCGACTAGTCCAGATCTGACTGCACATCGTGGATCCAGTTCGGCTTATCACGCTTCGAGAGACATGACACTGCGCAAGTAACTGTGTACAGTTATCCATCCAATGGATAGTTTGACTACGCCCATGGCTTGTGATCATGTAGTTGTAGAAAGATGAGTGCTTTGAAAGGTGGGATTCGAAAGTTTTATAGCTCATTTAGATTGTTAACAGATTAAGTACAGAGAAAAATGATTATTAACGTGAAAGTCTGGTATCAATTTCTTGCATTCATTTTGTTTCCAAGCAGTAAAACATTATTATCAGTAGATTTTATGAATCAATCTTAATCATATTTAATTATGATCTCGACGAAATGCAGTCGCTAATTAAACTTATAACAATTATATTATTTATACATATATCAATTTTCTAATTTATGTAATTTTTGTTTTATCTACGAAGCGAAAAGATATTAATAAGATATCTTTGAAACACCATCAATAGTAATTTCATATATCTCTCTCGATCATCAATCGTCCGCATAGAGACGGCTTTCTTGTAGGCAAAGAAATTGCATTCCAGTCCCGTCTGTGCCAGCATTAAGGTCCGTGGAGTACCGTTAGGCGCGATCTCCGAACCGCAATAGTACGATTGGTTATCTAATCCCACATCATGCAAGGTCGGCTATACGCTATAATAACCATTATTATTGGCTATTTGCTTTGTTGTCTTCTTTTCAAGCTCTTTCAATACCGGTACTAGTATTATATGATTTGTACCGGTACTTTGTAATAATCGTGCATTTGAAGATGTAAGTGGCACGTTAGATTTTTTGGTAATGTATTGTAAGATGAAGCATCTATGATAGGTTAGTGGTTTAGACAGAATGTGTGTAAATTCAAAGTCAGTTCAATTCCTAGGCACCCAACGAACTAATGACTTTTCGAAGTTATCTATCTCATGTTCAAACAGTAAAAGGGAAATCGTAATTATTCAAATGCCTAGGTGTTTGAATACTGGATATTTGTGTACCTAAAAGTGCCCCTGATACAGAAAAAATTGAGCACAGCAAACGACAATTATTTATCTGTGAATGATCTATTAATTATGATTAAATTAGAGTAATTTTAACAGTCACTTAAGTAGCTTATCTTCACATTTATATGTTCAAAGTCCTCACTTGAAATAAATGGATGAAACACTCGCAAATTTAGAATAGACTAAATAAATCCTTTTCGTTTTCTTAGAACAACAAATTAGGGTTTGCCAACCTTTTGAATGTTGTGCAATCACTCTTTGAGTCCTTTAGGGATCCCACAGGCCATTGATTTGAGGTCCCATCAACAACGTGTTCGGGGTTAAAATAACTTATTGGTACATATCTAAGAGAAATTAGAGAAACCTCTATGGTGAAAGACAAATTATATTAATAAACTTTTTATTATCTACGTGGTGGCCTTAAGACCTGTCTCATCCCTAGTTAATAATGAAGTTGTTTTAATAATTTACATAGAAATTGTATCTATATATGTATTTATTTACATTTGTACACCATAATATTAAAATATACATTACATTTATACCATTAGGGTCCGCTACGCGCGAGCGACACCTCTGGTACTGCAAATGCCCATGGGGTATGGTAACCGCTTATTGTCAGGCGGGCTACTTGTTTGCCATCCATGTTGTAAGTATAAAATCTAAGACATAATACTACCAACAATTTAATTAGGTATTAAAAAAATAAAAAATGAGAGACAAAAAATAACAAAACGTAACGTTTAACGTTTTTTTACGTTTGGTTTGCAATAAATACTTTTGACTGACTTTGACGTTCGAACAATGACGTCATACGTTCGCCTGTTTCATAGAAAACAGCCAGTCTCAGCTAGTACGCAATTTCAACGCCATATTTGCTTTGACTGAAATAAATTAACGCGCACGAACATTGAATTTTCAACGCACCCTGATTTTGACGTTATTATAATCAGTTTGGAACATTGTGACTATTGTGAGCCAGACTGAAATAATTTTGGACGCTGCGTAGGTAGTCATCGTCATTTCAACCGTTCCATAGATTATATAACCCAGGTTAATCATTAAATTTGGAGATGTTACGTTCAAAATAATGCCCTTAATTAATTCATTGGATTTTTCAATTATCTGGAGCGTTAAGGCAACTGTAAAATTCTCAGTTTCGTGTCTAAGTCACATACATATCACTCGCTTGACCGCTGACAAAGTTGCACTGCACCAGATATTTTTTTAATGCTGGTACAATACGAAAAATAACGCTCTTGATTTTCTTAAGTAAGATATATTAGTTATTCTAATATCTCTCTAGAAAGTTAACTGCCTTGTACGTCTAGTGGTCGTACAGTGCGACTGCCGAGCAAGAGGTCCTGGGTTCGATGTGAAATGAAAGTGTTATTTCTCACTAACAGCTCGGAGTTTGGATTCATGCCCGATTACTGGCAATAGGCTTGCCCCCTATTACATGGGAACTAAAACATACCGGAGAAACGTGGGTGTACTGTATGTATGTTTAATTTCTGTAATATATGTATATTTAATTTCTCTCTCTCTTAATCTTAGCCTTGCCTTTCTGAAAACTCTGAAATTAATACAAATCAGTTAATAAAAGTAAGTTTGAAGTGACGTTAGATTTAGTCTCGCAATGCGGATATAAATAGAACCTTCTTTAGTCGTTAATCGATCCTCGTTCAATATGCTCGCTCATCGCGTAAAACCTTCAGATAAGATAAAATATCACGGACGATCCTTCGCAAGCACTTTACTGTGTCAATGACGTAGTCTACCAAAATTATGAGAATCACTTCAGATTATAAGCGCCCTTGTTACTCGGCGAAATTCTTGGCGCACTTGATCTTATGGAATTTGATGAAGGCATCATAAGCGGTGTAGATAGATACTCTACAATTTGGTTTTTACCATTTGTTTTGTGAAGAAGTGCTTCTGTTTCTCTCTGATGCTCGTCTAGTAGCTACCGCGTTGCTAAATATGCTACTGTAACAATAGTATGTTAACCATTATTCTCGTCCGGTTTGAGTAGACTTATGTAACCAGTGAAATAACATGGGCAAATGAGTCATAAATTCCCACAATGGTCGATGAATGGTCACACATTCCAAAAAAAATGTTAAGGAATATATTTATAATATCTAGGTGTAAAATAGAAGACGCCTCTGCTCAGCTGCAGGACATAATAGGCTAATAATAATAATTATATACTTATTCACACCAAGCTAATTTATGAAACAAAATGTTAAACCAACCTAATGTTACCAATAAACGAAACCAAAACCCAAGCGACGGTGCAAATCAATTGTGTTGCGACTAAAAATCTAATTCTCTATCAAATAAGCAAACAGAGCGACGGAAGCGGGGAGCGAGCGACGCAATCAGTGCTCAGGAAACGACAATTTGGCGACAATTTCTCGTCGCCCGCCCTCGCGCCCTAGCGTCGCGAATTAACGCTTTCAGTGTGGGCTGGGACTAATGGCGGTGCGTGCGGGTGTGTGTTTAGGGCTTGTGTGAATGTCAGGATATGTGAGAGTGTGTGTGGATGTGTTTGTAACCTAATTGGATGTTTTAGAGTGAGTTGAGTGTAGTTTTGTAATTGACGTGTGACTAGTTTATGTAATAATAGGTGAACCATAATCTAATGGAAAGGAAAAAAGTGTGACTCTCACAATTACGAAGATTTTTTAATCAGGGTTCTATTTCAGTAAGAGATTATCGAAAAGATTTCTTTAGTATTTTTTTCTCTCAATGGTTGACATTAAAATTAATTGAGTACTGGACCCACCAACTAGCCCTTTAACTGATATTTTATTACCCTAGACAAAAAAAAAGTGTGTGTGAGTGTATTAGTGTACACACGTAAGAAATGAAACTTATTTATGATATCATTTTTCAAAAAATGATTTACCATTTACAACTTCACAGAAATTGGTTGAATAAAGCTAAATTAGATAAAGTTTATGCAAAAGGCTTTTATTATAATAGACATGCATTGGTTAAACTAGTTGTTTTCCAACTGTATTTTATGATTATTGATATAGGTAATTATGGTATCTACTCGAATAACATTGAATTTAAAAAGAGCGTTTGAATTAATAGTCTTCGATTTGTAGCTCTGTCAGTTCCAAATAATAGTGGGAACCAATCATAATCTTCTATTTATCAAAACGTCGATGTCTCAACCAATAGCAAGTTCTCAATAGAAAAACAAATGGTCTTTGTGTATTGGAAAAGGTATAGTTTTTAGTTGTCAAACAAACATCATGTTGCTATGGTTACCTATTCAAATAAAGATGGCGCGTAACGAAAAAATGTTACACTAAATTTTTTTCCAACCCTGATAAAGAAGTTTCACTTCAAAAATATTTCTTGTATTGCATATACTTATAGACTGACAGGCCAACACACAGTTGAAATAGATGAATCTAGTACAATAATTTTAGAAAATTGGATCAAATTTTCTTCCAAACGCCTTTGCTAAGACAGGATTTGGGAAATTCCTACGAAAATAGGAAATAAAAGATATCCATGTAGCACAACCAATAATTACACGTATGTAATTCAGTAATCTCTTTATTACATTCCTAAAAAATAGGATGTAATGGATTATGTCGTCACAATACTCTTATTACTTTAAGTATTTAATCCGGAACATGATAATAGTTTGTATAGCTATTTTTACAATAGCGTCCATGTGATTTGATAACACTGCCCATTATAACATTCATAGATTGTGTTGACGTGTGATTGAAAATAACTATCATTATATCACTGTAGGTAGGTACGTAGTCTTATGGTATATGAGTATAAGACGACCTAATCCAACGGTGGTTAACACTGCCTGCTGTGCTGTGGGTCCCGGGTTCAAATCCCGGTAGGCACAAATGTTTTTGTGATAAGCATAAACATTTGTATCCGAGTCATGGATGTATCTATGTATAATATGTATGTATTTACAAAAAAAAGTATATATGTAGTATATCAACCGACTAGTATCCGTAACACAAGCCTCGTTGCTTAGCTCGGAACTACATGGCGCTGTGTCATAATGTCCAGGAATATATATATGTTTGTATATTTTATATTAATCAAGAGGTATGCAAGGTAATTAGTGATTTATATCTGTTTGTCCATCAATTTTATTATACTCTGTGCCTCGGAACAAATCAGTAACACATTACCTATTATTAACCGACTTCCAAAAGGAGGAGGTTATCAATTCGACTGTATTTTTTATTTTTATTTTTTATTTTTTTACCTCATAACTGTGGACTTGGTGAACCGATTTTGAAAATTTATGTTCTTTTTAACTTTTTAGTTTTGAAGTCGGTTTTTTTTTGTGTGCGTCACTTTTTGCGCGAATAAACTGTTTTTCTTTCTTTATTCTTTCTTTCTGATGCAATTTCTATAAAAAGGGCGTGTTTTTACGGCAATTATCACACTGCACTTGACCAACATGGTGGACAATAGGTGCAGAAATCCCCCATGTACTATCCCCCCACCCGGCTTCGCGACGGAGTGTGTCGGTCTCCACCCAGAACCGACTAACCCACTCCGCCGACAATCCGCATCCGCCAACATGCAGCCCTTGGACTTGCCCATGGGACTTGTGATACATTCAGCATGACCCCGACGGGTAGCCTAAGTACCCCTCTCAACTTCAGAAGAGACTCATACCCAGCTGACTGTAAATCTGTTAATGATGATGGAACTGTCGATTTGAAACGAAGGAACTGTAAATACTAACATAGTAAATGGTAATATATTCTTGTAGTTATTTTAGTTAATCGTGTACACAAGACACATATCTTCTTAATTCGTCGAAAAAATATTTTATTATTTGAAGATCACGTAATGAATACGAAAATTCCCAAAGAAAATGACATTGACCTCGTTGTTATACATATTTGTCTAACATTATATCTATACCTATATGTCTGTTGATTATGTTGTATTCGATTTCAAACTGCATTAGTCATTAGATATATTTGAGGAAGAGTGTGTAGCGACATCTATGAAGCTACATTCGAACTACTAATCCTACATCGCGCAAGTGACATTTGCACGCGAGATTGTATATATACAACCACCCAACATCAACCGTTGGGTAGTAGCCCGCCAGGCACAACACCTTGCCTGGTCGGAGGATCCTCCTTTTCCAATGGAGGGACTACCACCTTCTTCCCTCTATAAGTGTATTCTTTTACATATTTTATAATAATTAATTGGCCCGCCTATCACATGGGACCTGAAAACGTACAGCGATATGGGGGTGTACATTAATACACCTCTGCCTAACCCTTCTGGGACGACAGGCGCGATGATTAATATTTTAATAATGATGAAATAATATGAATGATAATATTTTATAATTATGAATAATATTTAGATAAAATTATTTCATTTACAATAACTAATCTAATCAGTTTAAAACATGTGCGGTGCTCAGTTGATTTATTCTATTAATGGCGCCACAGATAATAATCGACAATGGCTGCTGTTTCTTTTTATATGATATCGATAAGTTGAGGATTATACACTCCGGATAGTGTTAAATCAAATAAGTATCAGCAGGTATGTTTGTATAAAAAATTTAGTATGCTAAAGGAATGTTAATTAAACTAGAAGAAGTGGGTTACAAAAAAACTCAATATTATATCATATATTGATGAAAAAAAAAAATTAATATTCTGTCACTTGTGACGCAGTACATAGACCATAAAAATAATAAAAAAACAACTAGACATTAAATATCGACATGAGAAGAAAAAAGTAAACAAATTATTGAACAAAACATCCCTTGCACCCGCTATAAAATTATTAAGAATACACGTAAAATATCCACAGACAATATTAAATATATTCCAGTTGAAATGCGACCAAATCTCCGTGACACAGACTGTCCCTCTCGCACATCGAGATTTTACGAATAAGTGAGTGAGACCAACTGTAGTCCTCGGTTAGGTATGTAAGTTACAGGAGCAAGTATTCCGGAGATAAAATCCAGTATGCGCAGGGTGTAGCGAATTCCATTGTGAATCAACCTCACATTCTAGTCTATGACTGTTGCAGTTTATTGCTCAGAAAAATTTGTGTCCTTTATCAGAACACTTTTCTTTTGTGAGTTCGTTATTTGATTAAGATGGTGTATAACAGGAGGGTAGTTAGACAATGTAATTAGTCTCTATCTCTTAAAAAACTCATTCGATTTTAGTTCCTGGCCGGTTGATGGGAATAATTAGATAGAATATGCTTTATTTTATTTACACCATAAGATTAAATTGATATCATTATTCAATTATTCATGAAATAAGGTTACAATGGCTGCCTGGCCTAGTCAAATGGAACCATACAAACCAAACATTTAGCTTAAAAAAAATACGGCAACCTCTTTAGAGTTCTATGTATCGTACCCCGTTGCTGTCATGACGGTACTCATATTCCATCAATACTTGAACTCGTATCTATGATGACGAAATATATCCAAATGCGATGAAAATGCAATTCAAATTCAATAAACAAATGAATAATTTTGAAGAAGGAATTCCATGTTTTTTTAATAAAAATGTAATTCTTAGCCAAACTCAAAATATTTTGATTATAAATGGCCAGCTATATTCTATTCTTTTCGATTTCCTGCTAGATATTGAACCTAGTACTTGTGGATAAAACCCTTAAAGTTGTAATATTTTTTGTCGTCTTTTTGTTTTCATGTCCTAGATACTATTATCTCATCTAGCAGAATTTCTTCAGCGGCAATAATTTTGCTGGCCAATATACATAATAACGTCACAGTGTTTGACATTGTTCGCGTTCTTACTCACAATCTCATTACAGGGTTTGTTTGTCGTAAGTTTTACTCCAGCTACTAAAATAATAAGACCGATGAACCACATAGACTTAAAACTGAATTACTGAACTATAGTGAAAATAGACTCTGTCGTAATTTTAGAATTTTAGATGAATTCATTTCAAAAGAAGCATTAAAAAAACGACGCATCTGGAAAAACGTACACCGGGGATAATGTATATAGGTAAATAATAATAATAATATTTCCGGACATTATTACACAGCGCCACCTAGTTCCGTGGTAAGCAACGAGGCTTGTGTTACGGATACTAGTTGGTTGATATACTATATATATACGTTTTTTTTTGTAAATACATACATATAATACATAGATACATCCATGACTCGGAAACAAATGTTGATGCTCATCACACAAACATTTGTCCCTACCGGGATTCGAACCCGGGACCCATAGCACAGCAGGCAGTGTTAACTACTGCTGAGCTAAACGGGTCGTCTAAGTATTATGTATTTACTAATATCATGATACTACGTTTATTTTGGACGCTTAGAGAGCACTTAAAACCATGAAGGTGTACCCTTAATGTGACCAAACAATGACTTGGCGCGATTAATCAGCATGCCACATTACCCTAATGAGAATAAATTACCTTTTTATATATAAAAGCTTTATTATGTAGAGGGTAATGACTTAATAGATTAATTATAATTGTAGAATCGCGGACGTTCTTAGAGAAAACCGGGTTAAGAGCATACTAAACCCATGACTATGCAGGAAGACGTAAATGAAGCAAAAAAGTATTGCCTGTCATCCCCGAAGGGTTAGGCAGAGGTGTACCAATGTACACCCACGTTTCGCTGGTATATTTTAGGTCTCATGTAATAGGGGGCGAGCCTATTGCCATTAACCGGGCACAAATCCAAACTACGTCCAAATCTGCCTCGTTGGTCTATTGGTCGTGTCGTTCGTATATACTACGTTATAAGTATCCGTAATATATTTGGTGGAAATATTCTCCATTTCCAGTACAGTATCCATATAATATTTATGTCAATGTTGGTGTCTGGGTCATAAGAAGTGGCAATCTCTCTCCAATCCTATTAAATGGACGGACGATGCATAATGTGCTAATGTTTACTCACAACGTATTTCAAAAGATATATTATATTTCTACGTACTGTTTCATCTGTAACACTAGCCTCGTTGCTTAGCTCGGAACTAAATGGCGTTGTCCGGTTTTTGTATTCGTTTACCGTCTCATTGCTTTTGCATTTTATCTCACAACCCCAATGCGCCATTAATTCAATAGATTGGTTGTAAAGTTACGGAAAGCTATAAAGCTATGTCTTTTAACTCTAAAGAGTAATTAAAGGCATTGATTTCTTACACTTACGCGAATATAAGACATTGAATTAACTTATAACTATTTTTAACTGATTTTAACCCGACGCGGAGACGTTTCGTCTCAGTCTCCGAATGACCAAGGTTGCTGTAAAGGATCCGAAAAGATGTTCGTCGTCAAAAAAACCGTAAAAAAGATGCTTAAGCACGTGTATCGTACACGTGTATGACATAGTATAAATAAACCAAATAATATAAAACTTTACTTTGAATGCCCACAGGATGGAAATAAACCATTTTTTGCTAGTCTATGGAGGAAAAATTCGAAGATAGAGGAAGGTAATCCCTTTGCGGATAAATTGATCTTTAATTCGGAAAAAACCGAGACGGAAATATTAAAAACAGAACAAACAGTAGTACCCGACACCATATAATTTCTCATCGCTCACTTTAATTACCTCCGCTATATCATTTGCCTTCCCATAACCACCTACTATATGTACTATATTTACGTATAAATCTTACTGCGTACGTGATTCAACGCGATACAAGTTAAGCGTTAAATACAGTATAAATATGATCTAGAAGTTCCACTTCTTATAATATTTTGACGGTCATTAGTGGTGCCAGAATCGAGAGTTACTTTTTGTTTAGTTGACGAATGAAAACTGTTAAAACCATCACAATTTTCATCTATATGGTACCTAATATAGATGAAATGGTACGTATTACTTATAGTTTTACTTTTGATTTTATTTCCTTATAGGTAAGTACGCTAAAGTTTAGAAGATGGTAAGTTACCATTCTTCTTTTGTGGATTTATACAGACATTTTGATTGAAAAAGATTGAAATTGTAAAACTTCCTTTAAAAACCTAAGTAAAATCTGATAATAAATTACCAAGTGTTATACTAATAGATGGATGAATACAAGATACAAAAAATATTTCAAGGTGTACAAACTACTTATATATTCTTATACTTCGAAGTGGCCATTCTGTTCTTATCTTCAGTATGGCGATGCGTAACACAGACTCCGCAATTAGCCGGCTCGGGAAATTGATTGCGATCGTCCCTTATATTGAAATAATTGTTACTTGCTACTGTTTTATAGCACGGGGTATGGATCTTGGAATGAACATGTTAGCGCCGTAATATTTTATGGAAAGGAACTAGAAACACGAATATCGTGATAACTACTTGTTATTCCTACTATTTTTTTAAGATATTAATCTAGAAACTACCCTTTAAGATTTAATATAAAAAATACGGAAAATATACGGTATTATTCTTAAATACAATGCCTATTTTGGATGAATAAATCCTACACCTTCAATTAACGATTAGGTGACTGGGATTCTATGTATATTTTTTTAAACACATACGTCATACGTTTTACATTTTAGTAGAAATCAACTACCGCTTACTTTCAACAGTTTTATTAAATTATAATAATACTTTTGTTTTATTAGGATTTTATATTATACAAAACACATTTATCACACGTTTCAATACAAACCTTGGTGCCAACGTTGGACCAACTGGAGCCAAAATTACGTACACTCTTATATCTGCAGTAAGTGCATGCAACAACGCGAACAGTGGAAGTGAGCTATTAGTTAACCGCATAATATTTCAAATTCACTGCAAGTTAGAAGAAAATTGCTTGCTTAATGCTGCTTGATCTAAGGATGAGCAGACTTCCTGAATACCATAATAGGCAAAGCTGACTTAAGTGGCTGTAGTAATCCTAAATTTGATATTAAGCTATGAAGACAAAATAGTTCAGTAGGCACCCTTTTCTCCGCTTTTTGTCAACTGATTTTTATGTTTAAAGTAAGTAGCTATCGATACGTTTAATTTACAAAAATATTTCGAACCAGTACTTATATCAGTATCTTGATCAACACTTAGCATCACTAGTTGTTCTAAATCTACGATGATTCTATGATTAAATGATATTTATTTCTGTAAAGTCATGTCCTGAAACTAAAAATATGTCTACATAAGTTATTGCATAACAGATATTCTATGAATATTTATGTTTTGTAGCTTCATTGCAGCGGAAAATACATCACACCATTAGTCAAGTTGTCAAATAAATTTCTAAACAAAAAGGTTTTTCGTTAATAGATTATTACTGCAGTGGGTTACTGTTACATATATACTGTCATTTGAGAGCCACATGTTATAGGAAATATAAAAAGAATTTGGGAGGCTACTTAATTATGAATTGCTTCAATTTGAAGGTTGACGGTTCATGAAGCTCATTTATCGAGTTTCTTATTACTTTGTAGAATCAGATTTTCTTTCAGCAGGACATTAATATACATACCTATGTAACTCCTAAATAATAAATAATATGATTTTTTGGGAATATATTTTGTGCAACTTTTACAAGTACTTTTTATTACTTCGTTTAATTAACCCATTAACCGCCAAAATGAAACTAGCAGCATATTTAACTCAAATCGTTTATGTTTTTGTTCTTAGGGACATAATTAAAGACTACAGAAAGAAAAAAGAAAGGTTTTCTTATTTTGGAAAGTTTTATAGGGGTGTACCTGTTTGGGTACAACGGCGACTTAACGGTGCAAATTTTCAAGACACTCACATTCTATGCACAATGTCTTCAACTAGGTTTTACATTACCACCGCACTCCTGCTTAACAAAACAGCACACCGCAAATGTTTTTTTAAATTTTATGCATTTTTTTAAGCTACTTTTCCTCCAGTCCTGGCACTGTTATAAGTGATGGGTGGCTTTTACTTTGATTTGTTGGGCGTAAATAATACCTGGCAAGATTGCGTCTAAACAGCAACTGGTCTATTCTCAGTCACACTGATCATATGATCAGTGGGACTGAGAATATGCAAACGCCAGACATTAGCTATAGACATATCTATCATATAGGTAAATAAGAACCACTACCACTTATGCCATGAATAGCAATCCTGTATAGATGATATAGATTGGTCAAATCCATCTATTGCACCCATTTCTTTATATTTATTTTTTAGCACTTTACATGATACCGCCTCTTTACCACACCTAGAGGATCAATCGATCAGTCGTAATTTGTCACCATCGTACAAACGCTGTTATCTTTCTATCTCATTAGCAATAACTCAACTGCAAATCTGTTGTCGGATCTATAATTATAGGTACTTCGCTATTGTTTCTTCATTTCTTATTTACTCCTGAGAGGACATTCCTTAGTCCTGTTTTCACTAACCGTGCACAACATCCCAGTTTTCGCAAATCAACCAATAGATCGTAACGGTCAAAGAAAAACGTGTGCTCTGTGGGTTCGGTTCTTTGTTTTTCGAGAAGTTCTTTGATAACTCTTGATCGGAGAGGTTCACTAGAAGTATTTATAGTTTTTCAACAACAAAAATCAAAGGCATAGCAATAACCAGAGGAACTAGCTCTCAGAAAACCGAACTCGGCATAAATGTTTTTTTATATACATCCCGCCGCTGTACACAAACAGGTACAGCAATGTTTACTTAAAAAAAAATGACTAATACTTGCAATGTACTTGTATACTGTGAATATCTTTATAAAATAGTTATTACTAGATAGAAAAAAATAAATAAA
The DNA here is from genome assembly GCA_905163465.1 of Craniophora ligustri. Classification (NCBI taxonomy): domain Eukaryota; kingdom Metazoa; phylum Arthropoda; class Insecta; order Lepidoptera; family Noctuidae; genus Craniophora; species Craniophora ligustri. Next base: position 3,126,060 of record LR990960.1, on the reverse strand, counting down.
ATGTCCTAGAAATGACATTTAGCTATCGTAAATAATAATAATGTACACTTACATACAGTGGCTTGCTATCTTGCTGATATGCAATACTCTCTTTGAAATAATGTCAAGTCTATCCACCCAAGGTATTTTAAAAAACAATATTACCGACCAAAACGTAATAAATGATTCAAATTTAGAAGCTAAGTAAGAAAAACGTACTGTACCCAAATGGGTACAGAGGCGCTAAATGGGTTAACTTAAAGAATAATAGGTTTCATATAACTTTTTGATTAGTTAGAGGTCTATTTTTGAATGACGGCGCTTTGTCAGCAATTTTTTTAAAGTTGCTAATATGGTGTAGCTACTTGCAACTACCTTGTAACTAGTGATTCTTGTATTATGACTACTGCTTAGACGAAAACTGAAAATGAATTGAAGGTTACCCTAGTTTGCGCATGTAACGTTAATATTAAATAGCAAATAAAACTGTGATTGAACAAATAACTTTAAAATCAAAATCCACAATACTAAAAATACACGTCAAAATAAATTTCATTCCCCAGTAACGGCCGCAAGTGACCGCTAGTAGCGCCACCAGCCATGTTATTCGGAAACTAACCGAGCTTTGATATATTACCAGCTTGCCTCACGATTTAATAATAATAATAAATAATAATAAATATTCCTGGACATTATGGCACACAGCGCCATCTAGTTCCGTGCTAAGCAACGAGGCTTGTGTTACGGATACTAGTTGGTTGATATACTACATATATACTTTTTTTTTGTAAATACATACATATTATACATAGATACATCCATGACTCGGATACAAATGTTCATGCTCATCACACAAACATTTGACCCTACCGGGATTCGAACCCGGGACCCATAGCACAGAAAGCAGTGTTAACTACCGCTGGACTAACTGGGTCGTCGATTTACGCGTAAGGACTTAATATATTTGGTTGTTATGGGAGAATGTTAGATATGTATTCAATGGTTATTACAAGAAAAGAAAATTAAGTGTCCATAGAGTTATTTTCGACCAGAAAGCACACGCAGGATTAGAATTGGAGCTCTTTATACAGACACACGGAACATAGAGCTGTTTAATGCCGGTTGAACATAGTAGGACAACGGCAGGTTATTAGGATAATTACATAGAGAAGGATTTAGGCATAGACTATATAGACAGAGCCGAAACGTAGAGTAGTGGCAATCTCAAATAACCTGACCAAATAAAATTAATTATTTCTGTAAAAATATACTTTTTAAGAACACTTTTATACCGGTGGCGCCAGTGTTTCCCAACTTGATTTGATGATTGATTTTGAGAAGATCTAATATGTATCACGTTGGAAGAATTCTAATTACGATAATAGGATCAACGAGATCGAAAACAACGTCTATCCTCCACTTTCATACCTCCATATCCGTTCACCCCGACAGCTGTTACGGGTTAGACGAGGTGTAACCTGCGCGTGCGCAAGACGTCGAACTTGATGGTATGGCCATTACAGCCCGAACCTTACCTGAAACAGAATATGCGTATGTTAGAATATTGTGTCTGATACAATCTATTATGTAGATCATTGGACAAAAATAGCGATTACTGGGTATGTACCTATATTTTGGTCATGTTTCGTATCATATCATGCTTTAACAATTGAACAAATTTTCAAAATTTGCGTATTTGAGAATTCTTGTTGTGCCAAACTGAAACTTTTTTGTTTAAGGGGGGAAGAACTTCACCGTCCCAACGCACTAAAACCACTCCGGTGATTCCCCAACAACGGAAGCTACCTATAGGACGCCTAATAGGCACCTTGGAAAAGTACTCGACGACTATATGACTGGCTACGTACGAATTTCGAACCTCCAACCTAAGGCGCTAAACTCGATTACTTAGCCACTGCTGAAAATTGTAACTTTTATCACATCAATTTAATTAATGCACTACTGTTGGGCGCGGCCATCTGTCATTTGAGATGGATTAGATGATTAGAGAGTATAGTTCATCACGCTAGTCTGGTGGCTTGGTACACTTCAAACGCCTTTGAGAAAATCGTTACCATGATTTGATACATCATAAATACCGCATATAGCTTCGAAAAGTCACCGGTGCCTGGGAATCAAACTCAAGATTAATGACTGAACATTCCACATAACTTAAATATAATCAAACCTATTAAAATTAATTGCGCAACTTCAATACGAAACTTATAGCCACATTACATAGCAATATATACATCCCTTTATTTCCTTCACATAAAACACTAACTACCTTTATTCTCGTAATAGAATGTGAATTGTAGCTTTGACGGCTTCCTACTGTTGCTTACAGAGAGATGAGCTATGGCTCTCGACAGCTCAGGGAATTATTGCTAGTAAACTGAGCAATGCGTAGGAGTTGAGAATCAGAACTGTCTAAATGTTATTGTAAAGGCTTCTTTAAAGGAAGCTTAGTTAAACCTGCTGGCAGGAACACGTATAGACGGTTTTGAAGCTATAAATCTTTGTACCTTTAATAAGCCGAGGGAGAATCGTCTACGCAAAGGTAATTATTTAACAGAATGAAAGCCGACTTTAATTTCTTAAAATTATTACATTTAGTTAAGATTAAGACAGTTCCAAAAAACATGTTCAAGTATGTTTTATGACATCACAAAAAATGTTTGTAGATACTTACACAATACGCGAAAACTAGACGTTAAAATAAAACTACTTTTTACGAAGGTAATCGCGGTATATTGATATTATTTAAGCCCGATGTTTCTGATCCCTACATTTATAGTGACTATAGCTTTATTTCAAGGTATCTCATTTTCTGTACGAAGTACTAGTTCAGCTTCTTTCTTGTAGGACCGTCTCCTGAATGGTCACTAACAGAACAAAACGGTAAACATTAAATCTCAGCCGCATATTCTGCCTACCCCATTATCTGTAGCTGTCGTGAGCACAATGATACATCTCGTATTAACCCGGCTTAGGTCAGGGTTAGCCTGTGACCTCTACTTGTATGCAAATCAGAGGAATTATGCCTAATTACATCAAGAGCTTGCTATTATTGTATTTAATTGCTATGTGGCAGATATATGTACATAATTATGTATGTATGTGTGGTTGGTTTTGTTCAGGGTCAGAAATATTAATTTGCAATTAAATTAGAAGGATAGTGAATTGAATCTGGTTTTCGCACTTAAGTTAATAGCCGCTTATATAATTCATTCTATAAAAAACAATTTACAAGTTTTTTCTTCGTGAATTGCTTCGTTTTTCTAGTGTAATACAGTGCAACTGCCGAGGTCTTGGGTTCGATTCCCAGGTCATGCAGTGTAACTGGGGTTTTCTATGCAATTCTCATTTCAGCAGCTCAGAGTTAGGATTCGTGTCCGGTTAATGGCAATAGGCTCGCCCCTATTACATGGGACCGATATTTATGTACATAATTATATTGCCATGTATATCTGAATGTCCTCCTAGGTTTACAAACAAGAAAAAAAAAACAATGTGACAGTCCGCGTGACATTTTATCGATTTGGCTAATAAATGTTGTTGCTAGAATATATTTTTTTGTATTCTGTTCTACTTCTGGGATCTTTATTTGAATAGGACAGCTTATAAATTCTGAGAATTACATATATCACTGTGCTTTCCTAAAGATCCCCATTATTTGTTAAATATGACGAAATGTTGTTGTTCTTTGGACTATGATTCTGCCTCATACTTTTAGATTTGCGTTTACTAATTTGTTTATATAACAAATACGATAGCAAGTTGTCTAAGGCTAGGCTAGGCTACATACTTGGGCTAGACATGAATATAATATTACAGCACTGGCACAGTTTCCCGATGTTAAAGGATGAGCATAATAGAGTAAGAACCCAGGGCCGCCAGACGTCACGTATTTTCTGACGAACCAAATGTGGATTATTGAGTAGTGCTAGTATGTACTAAGAACGCATGCCTACCAGCTATCTTGCCTAGTGGGCCAATTTTCAGGTATCAGGTAATCAAGGTACATACAAATAATGTAAATTAAATACCTTACGTAAATTCTCCAAGCTGATTTGTATTTTAGGCAATATCCAGTCGCGAATACTCCCAGACACTTTCCGTAGGCCGTATTGCTTTGCAGACGCTTTAAAGCTCCCAAAATAATAACTTAACTTCACGTAAATTAAGTATTTCACCAAGTCGAAAGTTATTAGGTAACAAACATAAAAAAGTACTGTCGAATGTATAACCTCCTCCTTTTTGAAGTCGGTTAAAAATAAATATTGTTTAATTTTTATAGTCCTGGCCTGACTCAATCTCCAAATTGGGCAGAACCTATTATTTTAATAGGATTTTCTGACTGTCACGAACTCATGAGCATTTTTTGTATCTTTATAGTTAAATAAAAATAAGCTAGCCATTCAGATCTGATGATCGAGCTCTGTGGCGTTCACTAAGGGAGGCCTACATCCAGCAGTGGACGAATATAGGCTGATGATGATGATGATGATGATGAAACTAGCCATTTATTAAAAGAACACTATTCTATAGGTATTGTACTATACCTAGTACATTACTAAGATCATTATTGAACTATGCCTTGGAAAATTGTTGTCAAGAGAATAATTCTCAAACTTTTGGCACTATAATATTATTAAGGAATTCAAACATAGTGTTGTAATAATTTAAATATTTTAGGATTGGTAGTCTCAAGAATATACTGCAGAGAAGTTCGTCATAGCTCTTTCATCTCAGGCCTTTTAGTAGATATTCTGGTTATGTTGAGACAAGGACACTAATTTCTATAAGCCAAATGGTTTCCAAGACGCCCAAGCTTTAATTCACAATTCTTGAAGGAAATATAAATCCTAGGATACTATAACTGTCTATGTTATCAATTCTAACAGTTATTACTGGCGAGCGTGTGTGAGAACCACGCTTCAGTGATTTAGTGGACAAGTCCTGTAATAAAAGCCAAGTGATTTAAGCAGTGGATGTGCTTCTAAGTGCATCGTGCATAGAAATTGAAGCTAAATGCAGTTCAGGCTAAAATTCCTCAACGACGCGCGACGCGGGCGCATGAATATTATATCTTAGTATGATTGTTTATAATTAATTTCATATAATACAATTTCCTCGTTGGTCTAGTGGTCGTAATTGTGACAGCTGAGCAAGAGGTCTTCGATTCCCAAGCTGAGCAAAGAATTATGGTTTTTTAAAATTCTCAGTAGCAGCTTCAGATTCGTGACCGGTTGATGGCAACAGACTCGCTGTCTTATTACAAGGGGTCTTAAACATATCGGCGAAATGTGGGTATACAATACCTACACTTCAGCCTAACCCTTCGGGGACAATAGGCGTGATAATCAACTCCAGAGTTCTTCGCGATACATCCAGAATGTTTTAATAGAGTATCATTGGAAATTTGTAGCACCAAAATTTCGTATTGGTTGTAGCCAGATAATAATAATTAATTTAATTCTTTTAGGCTGTTAAAGTTGTAAAACCGGTCATGCTTAATGGGTGTTTTTGTTTGAACATTTATAAATATCTGAACGTGTTTTCTCGCTTTAAGGATCGGAAAATAATCAATTAGACATTGAGAGACTATTGAGATTAAAATAAAAATTATATAATATTTTTTTTACTATTTACTTATTCCGGTTTTCCACAAAGCGTGTTTCTTTAAATTATAATTTACTAGCTGCCTCCCGCGGCTTTGCCCGCATGGTATATAGATAAAAAGTAGCCTATGTGTTAATCCAGGTAATAAACTATACTATGCTAAATTTCATTCAATTCTGTTTAGCGGTTTTTGCGTGAAAGTCCATACTTACAAACTAACGCGTTTATAATATTAGTAGGATTTATCAAAAAAACAAACAACATAAAAAAATCGAGGTTTTAAGATATCAAAGGGGGTCAACTTTGCCAACTGCAGTCCACAGCTGGACATAGGCGTCTCCCAAATTGCGCCAGAACATTCGGCCGTCCACTTTCCAGAGTGTGACAAGAGACCGTTATATTTTTTTAACTTTTATATATCTCAGTAAATGTTGTAACTGTTTTCAGCAAGTAAAACATTTAGAACACTACTTAACAGTGATGTTATTACCGTAAAATCAAGTATTCGTAGTAATTATGAAAATGCAGACAAAAAATATGAAAGAATAATAAATGCAATGCACTTGCAATGCCACGTTCATGTTAGGTGAAAGAAAACATAGAGATAATTATTTAGACGACCCAATTAGTCCAGCGGTAGTTAACACTGCCTGCTGCGCTATGGGTCCTGGGTTCGAATCCCGGTAGGGACAAATGTTTGTGTGATGAGCAGAAACATTTGTATCCGAGTCATGGATGTATCTATGTATAATATGTATGTATTTACAAAAAAAAAGGTATACATGTAGTATATCAACCGACTAGTATCCGTAACACAAGCCTCGTTGCTTAGCTCGGAACTAGATGGCGCTGTGTCATAATGTCCAGGAATATATTTATTTATAGTGATAATATTGCGTGGTTCACCTGTTTCTGGTTGATCCGTTTTGTATTTATATGATGACTGGTGGTGTCTGTGGTGATGTAGGAACATAGTAACCAAACCTCTGACAACTATTTTAGATTTGGCTAGTAGCAGAGTGCATGCTTTCGCAAATAGGGTCCTGGCAATAGGGTTGGTGGCGTTGGCGGATTTGGTTTATTAGTCGCTCAAGCTGTACGGAGTCCGACACACCCTGCAGCATGAGCGACTAATAAACCAAATCCGCCAACGCCACCAACCCTATTGCCCCCCAGGCAGCGGGACGGTCCGTAAATGATTTTAAGCATGTAGGTACTCTGATGTGGATGTTTTTTTTAACATATTTGGGCCAGTGAACATAGTCCTAATTTCTATAACTTTGCAATTAAACTACTTTTTACGGAACTCACCGAGCCCGTGACCCTGGGTGTTGTATAATACTATAATATCAGTTTACCGTTATAAAAATATACTACATAATATGTACTAAATGTTTAACAATTGCAAACTGATATTTATGGTTATTTCTTATAGTTATTTATTTATATTATTATTATTTATATTTATTTATGGTTATTTCTTCGAAATAAACAAAACCTTACGTAACTTTATACAGACTTCGTTTATCTAAATAGAACAATGTAGAAACTGCATCAGTTTTAAAGTTTTTAGGGTTACTTTTACACATTACAGATTTGATCGTTCGGCTTATAAGCCACCGTAAGACCTAAGGTAACTGTGGTATGTAAGCTGTGGTAGTCTAGCGGTTTGACCAGTGGACTGAGACGTCAAAGGTCTCGAGTTCGAACCCAAGGCACACGCACCACTGACTTTTCGGAAGTTATGTGCGTATTTATCACAATCTCAAACGGTGAAGGAAAACATCGTGGGGAAACCTGCATGCTTGAGAGAGTTTGTCTTGATGTCATGAGAAGTCTGCCAACCCGCAGTAGGCTAGCGTGGTGGACTATAGCCTGATCCCTCTCAAATGAGAGGAGACCCGTGCCCAGCAGTGGGACGTTAATGGGTTGATGATGATGATGATGATGAAGGTAACTGTTGTTATGTTGTGAGATGTATGTTTGCAAATTAACCCACAATACAGTAGAAAATCTTAGTGTGCCAATCATGTCATCTATTAAAATTAGATACCTTCTTAATACTGTCCGTCCCAAGTTTCGGTTTCGATTTAGGATTCAGTCAAAAAACTAGTTTAGGATAAACAGTTGAAACGGTTATGGTTTATCGTTTCAACTAATAAATATTATTGTTACATACTTTAATTGTTTTTTCCTCCATTTAACCCTAATTTACAACTTATATTATGTAAAACAGTCATTTAATTTTACTATGCAGTATTAATTTCTACTTATTAAAATAAGTTTCCGTTTCAGTAAAACAAATCTGTTTGAGTCGTGCATTTTAATTCTTATTCTTTTATTCTTTTTTTGTTGTTTAATCTATCTACTAAACTAATGAACTGTACGGAACCGTCAGCATGAGCACGAGTCTCATCACTCGACTCGAGTTTCGAATAGCATTTAAAAAATGTGGCGCAGTTTAATTGACGGTTATTTTCACGTAACGCAACGAATCCCGTCTGTGACCCAGTCGTTACACTGTTTACTGCCAGTTAAACTGTTTCCTCGTTTGTATTAAAACATAATTTCCTGGTCTCTTGACTCTTTGAACTTTATTTAGAATTTGGTTTATGTTGTTATGTTGCTTTATGCCTGCATGTATGCTTATAGTACAGTATGGAATCTTAAGGAGTAACGCGCTTAGGTTGGGCGAATACAACATTTTCTGAAATTATCTACAAAATTATACCTATATATGATGACGTACAGATAGATACCAGTACAGATGATTCTGATTCTGATTGAGATCTCAGTCCATTGGTCACTCTACTAGGCTAAAGCTCTTGCTCAGTAACTTGAGAGATAGAAAATAACTTTTTATCTCAATTTATAATTACAATAGTTTTTATAACTTACGGCAATAACTTAGCCATAGTAACGTGTTGCAGCCTTCCAATATGTACATATTTTTATGAAGTCCAAAAGAATAAATACATTTTTGCGTATATTTTTGACGGAAATCTCACGTACCGACTCAACCTAGATTTTACAGTTCATATGCGTTTCAGCCAAGTTGCCTTAATTAAGCTACTATTTAATTTAGTTCGTTATTTTTAACGTAACGTTTGCTGTAAAAGCTTAAGGTCTAAATTAGCATGACTTTTTATTTTTGTAATTCGACACCGCGTTCAAACCCAAGTCAAGTGTTCTTTGATGTTTTTGGTAGATTTATAAGAATTTTGATATAAGGCAATATATGTATATGTATAGTCTACCCGTGATCATGGTCGCGAATTAATGAAAACCGACATTAAATCCGTAAAAAAGTTTTATACATACATACACACACGCCTTTTTAATTAATAATAATAACAATTTAATACCATTTCAATGTCTATTAGGTATTCGCGTAAATGTAAAAATAAAAATAATCCAATCATCATCATTACAAGGTTAAAGGACGTCAAATGCTGGATATAAGCCTCCCCCAAGGATTTCCATGACGATTAGTCCTGGTGCCACCCGCAATAATCCAATATCTATACCTATTTATATTTCCGAGCGGAAATCGAACTTGTGAACTTAAGCAGTGAAGGATCGAAGTGTGGGCTAACCATAACGAATCAAATCATCACTTTTTATTTTGTTAAAGCGAGGCGGAGAAAATGGATTGAATGCCATAAAAAACCCAAGTTATTTCTGAAGATATTGTGTAGATAGATACACTTTTATAACTATTGGAGCGAGTCCGTTATTATAACCTCAGTTACGACAGTTAAGGGTCAATAATTACTTCAATATAGCAACTATTTATTTGGTAATCAATTATAACCCATATTTCATAATTTAATGTAATGTGTACTTAAAATTATTGGTGTACAACAATAAAGTATATTCTATCTATCTTGAAATACAAAAACCTGACTAAAAGCTTTAAAAAAGTTGTGTTATATTAGTGCATTTAATATATCAGGATTTCTACAAAAGTCTAAATAATTTAACTATCTGTGCGGTATGTAAAAGAATTTGATGTCTGTGCCAAAACATCTTTGGCAGTTTATATATGTATTTGGATAAATACCTGGTAACTAAAGAAGGTAAGTTCGAATTCTGCCTAATGTAAAAGGTTATTTTATACGTATATTACGTTATTTCACACAATAAATACATATAGGCCGAAGGTTAATCAAGTACCTATCTCGACGATAAATTTAAGATATTAAGTATGCAGAATAATTAAAAAAAAATCTTCTACTTTGCAAAATATATATCCTAAAATTGTATTAAAACATCTGTCTGTTCATCTGTGAATTGTTTCACACGCGTAGGTACCAACCTCATACATATCTACATATCTACCTACTCTCATATACTCCAAATGCTTTAGCAAAGACTTATCTCTCAACTAATCAATCTGATCTAATCTTATACAAGTCTGCGCTCTACAGATCTCGTCTGTGAGGCGTCCAACGTCGCACTCAATCAACTTTGTTTGAAGATCTATATCGCAAATCACATTAGTTCACTCTAATGCGGAGCTAGTTACACACAGCGAGATGTCAATACTGTTACTTTAATTTTGTAGGAGGTAGGGCATAGGGAGATTTCTCGCTCAAATTGAGCTGCCCGACTGGGGAAGAACCTCCGCCTTACAGAAGACCACAGTGAATCAACAATAGTTGTCTTTCTGCGAGTTTGTAAGGTTACCAGAGCACACTGGGGGAGTGACTATTCTGACAGCATGGGAATTCCGTTTGCTGTCAGTTCAGTAACTCCCTATTTTAAGAAACCTGAAAGGTTTCTAAGGGGTTTGGCAACGCATTTGCAAGCAAGCCTCTGGTGTTGCAAATGTCCATGGACGGCGGTCATCACTTACCATCAGGTGAGCCGCCTGCTCGTTTGCCGCCTTATCACCATAAAAAAAAAGTTTACAGTAGGTAGATAATCGGATTGCTAAGTAGGTATTCTTCCTGTAAGTGTCTTGTTGGTGTTAGGGTGAGTGAGAGGTCTTTTTTTTTCGTTTTGCCATCAGTGTTATTTCTTATTTTATGAAATTCTCAATAGTAGCTTAGAGTTAGATTTCGTATTCGGTTGATGGCAATAGGCTCGTCCCTTATTACATAGGACCTAAAACGTACAGACGAAATGTGGGTGCAAATAAGTACACCTCTACCTAACCCTTCAGGGGCTACAGGCGTGATGATATGTTATGTTGTCTTCTAAGTGGTGGTATTAAATAAATAGATGCAAGAATTTCATATAAGTAAAAACAGACGCAAGTGCACATACGCCTTCGTGTTTAGATCTCGTATCAAGTCATTAAGGGTTACCCCATACTGTCGAACGCTAAATACATATTCAAATAAAGAATCATATTCTTGCAAATCGCTTTTTAAGTTTTTACATAATAATTGAGACTTCTGTCAAAGTAAATCGATCGAATCGACTGAAAGTGAATTGATTTTAGGTGAACATTGGAGTATGAGTGACTTTTTCACGGATTTTATCGCAACAAATTGATATTCACAGTCTGGCTATGACTATGCTGTATAGGATTGGGAAAAACCGGATTAAAATAATATCAATATAGTACATCTATATAAGATCAGTAAAAATAAGTTTTATTTCAAAGTTAATCTAATACACAAACTTCACCGTCTATTCATAAACAACTAATTGCAACTTGCAGCGCACTTGTTTCAGAAATGAAGAGAAGACAGGCAACGCCACGGGGCGAAGCTTGTGCAACATAAATTTAGTTGCCCACAGCTATCTCCTACTGCGCTACGCAGGTAATTATTTAATCTTCAATCAGTCTCAGAAAGCTTAAAGATAAACTAAGAAACGAAATCAGTAGTCTTAGTCCGAAGATTATTATCAACCACATACAATCAAATACACTATCAATCAAATAATAGAAAAAAAATTAAGATTCCACTTTAAATTGCATTTGAAGACTACTCTAAAGAGTTTGACAGTATCACACATTTTGCCATAATTACACTCTTCATAAAGAAAATGTATGTAGAATCTACACTTTTTACAAAAAAATAACTTTCCAACTGAATTGCTACTTACTGACTAACATACTAACTAATTTACTAGTAGGCTAGTAAGGTAATTGTACCAATCCTTGATATTGTCCTAGAAGTTGATAAATTTTACTTTAACTCATTATAATAAGAATTCCTCCACAGGTATCAACGAAACGTTTATTATTTATACTAGTAACGACATCTCTTAATCCAACTTGGAATTACTTTCTTTGTGATTAGCTGTCAAACATTCATATTTTCATTTTGTTTACAATAGTGTCATCACGTGTTTGCCGCTCAATTTTTATGTTAACGAATTTGTTAAGGACCTTACCTGTTTCGGACTGTTTTACTCAAAATTGAAGCTCATAAAGTGGTAAGTATTTACATTATTCTATTTAAGATTGTATAGATTATGTAAATGTTTTGTTTTCTAACAGTTTTTTTAATAATTAAACGAAATATAAGGGTATCAAATACTAGGACAAAAAACATCTGATTTCCAGTACTTGATACAACTATCATCTACTAGGTATATTCTCATCTGCTCGATTCGATCGATTTTCTGTAGTATTACAATAAGCATAAGGTTGAACTGTATTAGTTTCAAATTTAGCTTTTCTAAGTGACTTCTACCTAGTCTTTGATAGGGGTATCAATTACTGGAACATAAAATATCAAATTCTAGTACAAAAGTAAAGTTTGTCTTTCTTTTTTGTGCAGGTACTTATTAATTTGATAAATTACGTTGAAAATGCCTCCAATAAAGGGAAAAATGTTCAGTTATTCCGAAGATGATATGATATGAAAGCATATAATGAGGTAAAATCTGGGACATCAATATCCGCTGCGTCAAAAAAATATAATATTCCTTATAGCACTCTTTCATATAAAGTGCATGGAAAAACACCTCTTGAACGCCGAATGGGTCCAGTATCATATTTATCTACAGTGCAAGAAGATGTCATTGTTTTATGGATCTTAGAGATGGCTAAAGCTGGATTTCCCGTAACTGTGCAGCAGTTGCAAGACAGTGTATGCAAGATAGTGACTGAATTAAAAATTGAAACTCCTTTTAAAAATAACAGACCTGGGAGACACTGGTATGAATCTTTTCAAAAAAGACACCCAGAGATTAGCTTAAGAACATCCCAAAATTTAACAGAACCTAGAGCTGCTGTTACTAATGAAGCATTAAGCAAATGGTTTGCGGAAATTTCGAAATTCTTCGATGAAAAAAATTTAGAAGCTGTCATCCGGGACCCAAAGAGAGTGTTTAATTGTGACGAAACCGCCTTTTTCCTTAATCCTAAAGGTAATAAAGTGTTAGCAGCAAGAGGCAATAAAACAGTTTATCAGAAAGTCAATGCTGATGAAAAGGAGTGCCTTACAGTTCTTCTGACCGGAAATGCAGCGGGTGATCTGCCACCTCCTATGATTGTATATCAATATGCGAGAATTCCTAGAGATTTGGCTCTTAGCGTACCAAAAAACTGGGGTATTGGACGTTCAGAGAATGGCTGGATGACAGGTGAAACGTTTTTTGAGTTCATTGCAAATATTTTTAATCCATGGCTTAACGAGAACAATATCGAAAAGCCAGCGGTATTATTCATCGATGGACACACTTCACATTTGACACTACAAACCAGCAAGTTTTGCTCTGAAAATGGTATTGTTCTTGTAGCATTGTACCCTAATGCCACGCATTTAATACAACCCATGGATGTTTCTGTATTTCGTACCTTAAAATCAGCCTGGAAAACTGGTGTCCAAAATTGGCGTTTACAGAACATGGACAATCCTAGACTCAGAAAAGTACACTTTGCCCCACTCTTGGAACAAGTCCTGGAGAAGACTTTAAAAAAATCTCTCTTCGAAAATGGTTTCCGAAAATGTGGACTATGTCCATGGAATTTAGAGGCAATACTTCAGCCAACGTTAAGAAATAATACTTTGATAGAAGATCAAAACAAATCTCTAAAGGAATTGAGAGAGGGGTTTGCTTTCGTTGAAAAACATATTGGACAGGATAAACTAAAAACTTTCCGAAATACCAAAGAATGGACAGGAGACATCCAGGATCAATCACTTTTTGAATTTTGGAAGAATATCAAGAATAAGCATGACGTACTTTTGCAATCAGTGTCTTCAAACTATGATCAAAAAGTTATTCAGACTGATGAACAAGAAAATTTAACTGATGACAACAATAAAGAGAATTGTAGTATTGCAGAGCTAAATTCAGAAGTTTTTGGGGAATTAGAAGGTTTATTAACACCTTCTCTTGAGACTAACAACTTTTGGAACTCATCAGAAGTGACAGAGGTTTTGAATAATTTAAATGTAATGGGAAAAGATAAATAATTTAAATGTAATGGGCAAAAATAACACCAACCAACTCTATTTGTGACACAGATAAAGAACAAACAACTGAAATTATTGTTAATCCGCAGCCATTTGCCCTTACGTCTCCTGTCGTCCAGTCGTCTCTCCCCTTAAGTCCTACACAGCCAATAGCATCAACTAGCACAGCAAAACCTATTATTCCTACACCATTTAAAAAGTCTTTATTTTGGCCAAAAGAAAAGGAAAATAACAAAAAGAAGAGAAAAACTGAGAAAGTACCTGCAGTAATCACATCAGAAAAGTGGCAAGAGTACCATGAAAATAAAGAGAAAAAAAAGCTTGAACAACTTGAACAGAAACAGAAAAGGGCTGAAGAAAGAAAAAGGAAAAAGCAAGAAAAAGAAGAAGCTAACAAAAACAAAAAAAACAAAGGTCGTGCAAAGAAGACTGAAAGAAAAAAAGAATCTACTTCTATAAAAAAAGTCACAAAGATATTGTTTGGTTCAAGTAGCGAATCTGAATGTGAAACATGGAAGCCTTCTGGTGGTAGTACAGATGATCTCAATAGCGATGATACTGATGATTTAAATATTTTTTAAGTTTTTCTACTTGTATAAAGTTATCTCTACGGTTATTAGCTTATAGCTCTACGGTTATAAAGACATTTCAAGATGTTTGTTTGAAGAGGCTATACTTATTTTTTTTTTAATGTTGATTTTACGTATTTTAAGAAGTCTTGTGAAATTATTATGTATACTTATTGTGATTTTTTTAATTTGTTGTATTTTTTTATATAAAGAGTATACGTATCAAGTACTGGGTCACTAGCTTGAAAAAGTCATAGTCAATTACTGGGACAATTGAAAATTTGCCCATCAATTACTGGTACAATTTTAGTCCTCTCAAAAAAAATCTATATTAAAATAAATAACACTTATTATCTTTACTTAAGTTCAATGAAAGAGAAATGAAAGACTGATTAATATTTGTTTCTTACTTTGAAAATTCTAAATAAAATAAATACATTGTTATTGAAGAAAAGGTGTTTTTTTCTCACTACAGTATCAACTACTGGTACATTTACCTTAGTAGGTACTTAAGAACTTTAACTGGGAGGAAAATAATATTGTTCTCGACCAGATGAGACAGACTAATCTCTCTTTCGCTGATCTACCAAACTAGAACTTGCGAGAGCACTTAATCAAATCTGCTCATTGTTACGTATGGTGCAAAGACTTGGTATTTGACTAAAATTTCGTGTTCTAAGCTCAACGTTTGCCAACTTGGTATGGAGCCCAGTGTATTTGATGTTAGATTATCCCATCGGATCCAAAATTCTATACTGCACTACATAACCCAAGATACAGACGTAGTTATGGAGAACGCCAAAGGCAAGAGAGAGGCAAGACATATCTGCCGTTTGAACTGTGGGCTTTTATTGTGGAAAACTGGTGCCTAAAATGGCTCGTCGGAGCAATCAATAGAGAAGATGACAGGATGACCTGGATATAATTCTTGGAAGTTGGAACGAAGAGGTAGAATACTGGGAGAAATAAGAAGAGGGGGCGAGGCCATTCCCAGTTTCATTAACGCAGACATACTTTGAAACGAAGACCATAACATCAAAATCAAATGATGAGATATTCTTCTCATTCACAGATAGAGGGTCGAAAGCATTGATTGATACCGGGATGGTTGAATGATTGAAACGTGTAACCTTCCCCAAAACATAATAATAGAAGCTAAGTAATTAACATTACTATTTTTACAGTTTTGGTTTTTACAGCAAATCTAGTCCAAAATTGGCGATCCGATTTCCGGAGTTACAAAATATCGGTGATTTATATCTGCCAGAGTGAACCGCAAATGTCAGCCCCAATTCCGGACCATGTGCGGAAGCCCTGCCGGATATCCGAATATTGATTTGCTCTGAATATATGTTAAATAGCTAAATCTTGGGGAGTAATTGGAGTATTATTAGACCGAACGGCTCATAAACCTCATATGTACCCTCATAAAAGACGTCCATGGCTGAACAAGACCTACCCCATAGAGCCTCACAGGAACCGGTTGCACTTCTACCAACCAGGTCGTCAGTTCATCTCATTGGAGCCGTCACACACTACGTCTTTGGGCGTGTATCCTTCACTCGTGAATCTTCTTGCCCCAGCAACCATCTGTTCCAAGATCTATAACTCCGACCACTGACACTTTAGCTTGTGTATATCTATATCTTTTTAGGTAAGTCGGAAAGTTTTGTTCTTATTTCAAGTGGATTTTTCACTTAGCGTAACGGGGTCCTATAAACTTCTTGACAGCTTCCAACACATTGATAAGGCCAGATTTGTTTTTAAAAACTTCTCAGCTTACCATTACGACTTTCTTGCTAAGACCTCGTGACACGTTATACCTAACTCCAGATCCCAATTTTACGATTCATTCGGGGTCAAGAAATAGTATCAAAAGAAAACTTTCCCTATTTTGGGTCGTACGCTTGTTTACAGTTTTACGACTGATGTGGGTTTATTAGCTACTGAGAAACTTCACACAGTAGTTTATATTACTCTAACTAAAATAGGAGTAACACACGTTCGAGAAGTCTTCACACTATCTTATACGATTCTAGATTAATACCACGTATGTAGAACTTGGCTATGACATTGTTTATTCCAATGGCATAAATGCAATTAGTACAATTTTGAAAAGTCACATTTTAGGCAAGGAATTGATTGTTCGCAAATTTAAATTTAACGTCAATGCTTTTTTTATACCAAGAAGGTAGCAACCAACTTTACTGCCAGCCAGATGGGAAGTGGTTACCGTAGCCTAAGAACATTACCAACACCAGAGATGTTACTCTCGCATTGCCAACCCTGTAAAAACATTTTACACTGCTTTTAATGATTTAAAAATGCAATACAAAGTTCTTTAAAATATATCGCGGAATCAAGACCAAAATACAGCATGTAAAATAACTTAAACAATTTATTAGAACTTCTGCGGATTATTTTGCGCTCAACCCGGATTAAGCGAAGCGTACACGGCAACCGTAAGGCGATGGTCAACAGAATTAATTGCTGTGGTAAGTAATGTTCGATGCCCGTTCAGGTGTGTTGGCCCCGGTATTTCCTTGTGTTAACTATTTTCTCGGCCATTAAAGACGAAAGCCATCAACATTGGAGACATTTCAAGCCATTTCAAGCCATTTATTTATTGATTTTCCCGTTATGATGCAAGGTTGTTTATGAATTAGGGTTTGTAATGTAGTGTTTATTTATACGGGGCGCTTGGGATATTGACAACAAATTCAATAATCTCTTTGGTGGCAGGATGCTGCTGGTAACTTCTACTAGAGTAAATACAAACGCACTGGCAGGATATCCTGCTATTTAAGCAGTGGCTAGCTAACATTATTGTATTCCGGTTTAAAGGGAGTGTAGCGAAGAAAATAATGGAGATAAAGAATTTTATTTGATAAGCAAATACTGAAGTTTTGAAGATTTATATTTGACAACGCATGAGTAGGTACTCATGCGGTCCATAACCTAGCAACACCACCTGGTGTTGCTAGGACGTATACATGAAGGCCGATCAGTAATTATTTTTGATAAATTAATTGATTTACATTAATTTCTTTTACCTAGACCTAGGGCCTAGTTACCTGAAAGAAGTAGTTTTTTAAACGTTATTAAACCAAAGGAGTCCTAATATAATCTCGTATTTTTATCTACAAATCTTTGTAAATTTCTAATTAAAAATATATGTAAGTATATGCTTCGATATAATAATATTACCAAGTTATAAAACACCTTTACATTTTAAATATACATACATGTATCGACAACTTTAAGTTATTAGGTATATATCAGTATTATTTAAATTAATATATACATTTTCAAAGTCAAAGTTATTTATTTACATAAACTGTGTAGTTTTGGATCAATAAATTACTTTGACTTAGAAAAATAGTATTTTTGAATTTAATTAAAAAAACTAAATTCAGAGAAATCCAATAACACTTTTCTCGACCTGGGAATCCAACCCAAGACTTTTTGCTTAGAAGTCGCACTTACGAGGCAGTTAATTTACGTGATAAGAAAGTAATATGTATATGTATGTACTCTATGTACATATATACACCTTACCGTGAGCTGAATACCTACGGAAGGCAGTTTTAATTCAGTCGATAATTGGATCGTTAATGGTCGTAATGTCCTACGAAATAAGATACATTTTCATAGACATAAACTACATACAGGATTGATTAATAACTTCGGTGAATACATAATCCAAAGTGCAAACACTTGCGTCGATATCAATAAAGTAGGGTAACCATATACAGCCGAATATATTTGGATTGAGTAATCATGGTGTGTAGAAAAATCTTAATAAAATATTATTTGAACCTTTTTTATTAGTTCTTGTATAAACCTACAGGAAATAGTCTGTTTTTCCGTGAAATATACGTACCTACCGTCAAAATAGCGAATTCTCGCTGTTGCTGTCTGGATTAAGAAATTATTTTTAGGTGTAAGTCCTCCGTCCCGTATTTTTATGGGATAATTCATAAATAATGGGATAATCATTTGGGTTGTATTTTTAGATAAATACTTATACCAAAAAAATATGTTTTCCTTCACCATTATGGAATAATAATTATTATTAGAAATAAATAATAATAATTATACATACACTACAATACATACATATAAAGAATGATACAGGTATGTGATAAATATACACGTAACTTGCCTCTCTTGAGACTGACTGGTTGGGCTCGAAACAAAAATCTCGAGTCCAATCTCTTCATAGTCTACTGGTAGCGCCATTCAGTTATCATAGCTTTTAAAAAAATGATAATTAACATTTCTTCTGTGAATAGATCTCTTGAAATCATGTATAGGATTATTTTGGGATATACATAGATGGCTAGATAGATTACGATTTGGAGGATATAAAATATGAGTAATAATTTAATTAATTCTATTGTTTTCCTCGAACAAAATCCTATATCGTACCTATTCATACTTTTAATATTTTTATTTCTTTGAATTATTTTATACTGATTGCAGGCGGCGTATCACATTGGATTTTCTATTGTCTGTAACAAATTGGTGTCTTAGGGGATTTTAGCATTAATTTTCTTGGATTTCTCAGCCATGTATTGATAATAATAGGAATTTATTTTTGATCAATGGATGTAAGTTAGCATAATACTACGTAAACGGCACCAGTCGATCATTGCAAAGCAATTACCAAGTGTATTTTATTACAGTTGTAATGTGAAGTGAAGTAAGATTTTCTACTCCTCCAATTTAATGTCAGCAGCAGTAATAAGATGCTTGAATTTGGTTATAAACTTAGACTTAGAGCTATAACGTTTAAACATAAAGATATAGTTACCTAAACCCGTACGGAGTTGGTGAATACTGATAAAGAAAATCTTTTTATCTTATGAGGCAAGTATGAAGAAAAATGAGAAAAGTATTTTTAAGATTCATTCTCTATGCAAATGGTTATGTATTGTGGTAAATTATGCTAATAAGTATTACTTTCAATCGTAATATACGTATATGGTGATCACCATTCAGGCTACTTTTTGAAAAAGGAAGTTTAAAATATTTCCTCGTCTGTCCTTTGACGGACCGGATTACTCGTCCTTGAACTCAAAGGATCCTGTACTCCAACCTTGGCCTTATAAAACCGATGAAGGTCACCGACATCAAACACCGTTTCCTCCGCCATAATAACGTGTCAGCTGAGCATAAAGCGCACTTATGAACGCGCTAACTGTCGTCTGGCCCCTTGACCGATACTCGGCATGTCGGGCGTTTCTTGCGAGTTGAAGTGCGTGGCCCAAGACAGCGCATGAGGCGTTTGATCTCACTTCCTTAGTCGCTTATTAGAAACATTTGTGACAGTGCAAGTTTCTGCAAATCGAAATTTTTGTTTCTAATCTCGCTCGTTACAGTTCACATGTTTCATGTGTCTTCATTACTTTCTTCTCTTCAAAACAAGCTTTTAGAGTGGTAGAATACGCTTTGCGTTACAGTTCATTTATAAAGGTACGATACCTGCAAGTGTTGTAGCTGTAACTAGTTCGTATGTACCTGCCTTTTTATGTCACTGGTATGTGCCAGACTGATGACTCAGGATATAAAAGAAGAGATTAGAATTGAGAGAGGTATGGCTTTTTTTTTTGAATTACCGCTGCCTGCTTTTTGCTTACTCCAACAATCATTACGGCGCAACTTTTTGCCGACTGTCGCCGCGTACGGTAATTCAGTTATGCCTGTGACTTCATTGATTGAAGCCTCCTCGCGGTAAGCGGTCACTGGGGAGCCAACTGTTCATATACCGTCCTCTTTGAGATAATTGATTACCGCTGATTGAACTTGAAACACTTCGGCCGCAAATTATACCCTAGTGGAATTATTTGATTATACGTAATTGTTAGTGTGCAAAGACGGATTGGTTGAACAATGAGAGGTGGATTGAAATGGCCACTTTATTTCTACTTAAGCAAATCTATTCTATTTCAATAACTAATTCTGTTATGTACTCGTATATACCCTTCTTTCTTGTCTGAGGTATGATTTATGTAGGCTTTGATTGAATAAGAGTAGTTGTTAGACAATATTATTCCTAAAATCCTTTCCCATTGTAGTAGCGGATGTGGGTGGGAGAAAACATCATTGTACTCAAAGTAAGGCTGTATTTATACCTACATCCTATTTTTGAATGGGTAAAACCGCTCTAGCCTAATAATAGATTGATAAAAAGAGAGAATGAGCCCGAGGGGAATGAGAAATAAAAATGTTTTTCAGCCTCCGAAACCACTAGTACAAAGTAGTGTGTTGTATAGTGGTTCTCACACAGGATAACACGTATGTGGCTTAGAATCGCGCCTCACCAAGGACCTTTGACAAAGTAATGATGGAGCGCAGACAAAGGGCCCAGACCCTCTCCCTCCCTTCCTCCCTTCGTACTCGTCCGCCTCCTATGAGGAGGGTGGCACAGCCTACGGGCAAGGGTATCTATGGCTTGAGAGGATAAAACCCTGTTTGAAGTACGTTCTTGGAAGGAATTTAAATTTTTTGGCTCGAGTATTTGTTTGTTAAGTGTTATTAACTAATTTATTGCTTGAATAAAAAGAATTTCTTCTATTGTAGGATTTGAAATAACCTGTCTGTTAAATTATTGTATCAAAATAAAGCTTTGCTAGCTTTGTTTTTGTGAGAATATAAAATATTTTTAACAAAACTAAACAAACATACATTATTATTTAATGTAAGACAATAATATTTGTAATGTTATTTATTTTAGAGCAGAAGTTAATATATGCAATAAATATTAAACATTTTTTCACGTAAAAGCTAAGTTACATAATTTATAATCCTGAAACTAGCAGAGATTTTTATTCTATCGTGTCAATAGCAGTAAAAATGTAGGATAGATTATCAAAATATTCTAAAGCCGACAACTTTACAGAACAAAACTTGTAATTATGTAAATTTATAAAAAAAAAACACGCAAGCATAGACAAAGTCCTAGAAAGCACGTACAAGAGTAGTCACCCTACCATCAATGCAAGTGCCACCCGCCATTACAGATCGCACGTTTTGATTCGCCGGTGTTCTTGACGTGACGAGACTGGCTCAAGTGCGGCCGGCGGCGTGGTTACCCTACTACCGAGTGCAGCTTACCTACGCTGTTTATGTGAATAATGTAGCAGTTACCTAACCCTCTACTCGCTGGATTCTGATATTATGAAATCTGTTATGTATTGAGGGAAAATTTCATTGAAATCAGTAATAGGGAAAGGTTTTACTATAATCAATAATTAATTATAAGTCTGAGCTGTGGTGGCTTAATGGTGCGACCAGTGGACTGAAATGTCAAAGGTATCGAGTTCAAACCTGGGCACGCAGCACTGTCTTTTCGGAAGTTATGTGCGTATTTATCACATGGTCAAACGGTGAAGGAGAACATCGTGAGGAAAACTGTATGCTTCAGAGATTTTCTCGATGCAATGTGAAGTCTGGCAACCCGCAGTTGGCTAGCGTGGGTCCACGACGCTATAGCTTAGTCCCTCTCAAATGAGAGGAGACCCGTGCCCAGCAGTGGGACAATGATGGGTTGATGATGATGGTGATGAATTATAATGTTTTATTGTCAAACAGAACTAAGTTCACCTTATAGTTACTTCTTTACGTCGCACTCAAAAATCAACTTCATCATCAATCATTATAATAAAGTAGACCATTGAATAAATAGCAATTCGATGTCATTATTTTAGGACTAAATCCGGGTTTAGTCAGAAATAAATTACCTACTTCTCTATAAGTTTGACTGGCGGCTAGTTGGTATTTATTACTGTTTCATGTAAAGGAAATGATTTCACGGCATCCGATATTGTGTTAAAAAGAGCATATGTAGGTATTGTAAATGCAATTTAACAATATATTACATTGCATTTACTCTCCATCCTATCCATCCAGATATTATTGCACAGCGTCATCTAGTTAGTTCCTATGTAAGCAATGAGCCTTATATTACGGCATATAAATTTACTAGTTTTTTTTTTATTAATTAATAATAAGCTTACAGTTTACACTAAAACGCTTACTATTATAGTACACAGCTTAACTTAAATATAACGTTACAGAAATAACAATAGTACCTACTCATATAATCATTGAATATGTCGACATGTTGGAACTCGTGTACAAATGCATTCAAGAGAGAGAGAGTGCTCTTATAGTTGGAGCATTGCATGGATTCACCACACATATACGGAGAAATACATAGAAACCTCCTAGACACGAATCCATGATTACAAAAAAAAATTGCCCCTACTGGCATTCGAACGTTTACACTCACACAGGAGGCAGACTTTAATACCACTGCGATAATCGGCTCGTCGTCTTTGTGGGCTAGCCAGGCGGACCAAAGGATCCGGTCTAAGGATCTAACGAACCGATCTAACTGTGTTACGTGGAAAGGGTCCCTTATTACGTGATCCATCTGCACCTAGCCTGTCACCTCCATCAGATAACGTAAATCTTATTCAATACAGCGTTAACGTAAACTGCACATTTGCAATGTAGAATCAATCAATCAAGCCATCTTTGAGTAAATTATAATATGTATGTTGAGTTTCTGGTGATCAAACAATGAATATAGGTACTTCTAATCAACAATTATACCTACTAACTATTGATATATAATCTATGCCATCAAAAACATACTTGTAAAAAACCCAAGTCGCGCAATTCAGTTCTCCTACCGTAAAAAGTTGTGAGATCCAAGTAATACCAAGTCGGTTAATTTATTCAGTCCCTACTTTTAGATTTAGATTGAAGAAGTATATAGATAAAAAGTAGCCTACGTGTTAATCCAGGTAATAAACTATATGTATGCTAAATTTCATTCAAATGTGTTAAGCGGTTTTTGCGTGAAAAAGTAACAAACATCCATCCATTCGTACTTACAAACTTTCACTTTTATAATATTAGTAAGGATAATATGTAGCACTTGAGAGATACTTTGTGTTTCCATGCGATGCCCAAGTCAATCTAAATCTAAAAGTAGGGACTGAATAAATTAACCGACTTGGTATTACTTGGATCTCACAACTTTTTACGGTAGGAGAACTGAATTGCGCGACTTGGGTTTTTTACAAGTATGTTTTTGATGGCATCTCATTTCTTTTTGTAGATTCAATTATTTCTTTCCACCCATCTTATTAAAGCCCACTCTCTGTGTTTTGCTTTTTTTAACCGACTTCCAAAAGAAAGGAGTTAATTAATTCGTCATTCGTGAGTCAATTTTTTATATGTAAGCTGGTGCTTCCCTTGTGGTTCCATAAAAATGGTGAGGATCTGAGATGAATGGATCCTGGGGAAATCGAGGGAAACCCTCATATTTTATACGCAGATGACGCGTTTATTGTTCAACCTCTTACATACTATCACGCCTGTTGTCCCCGAAAGTTTAGGCAGAGGTGTACACCCACGTTTCACCGGTATGTTTTAGGTCCCATGTAATAGGTGGCGAGCCTATTGCCATTAACCGGGCACGAATCCAAACTTCGAGCTGCTACTGAGAATTTCACACAAAAACTCAATAACACTTTGCTCGACCTGGGAATCGAACTTGTTACCTTTAAGCTAGAACTCCGCTGAAGGTCGGTAGCTCTGTCCTCGAAGTTGTTGACGATTGTGTTTACGTGGTAGGTAAGTCCAACTTCTTAGAAAGAGTTCAATCGTCGGACCCATCTCGGCTGGGTAATGTTCGGGAAGATATGCCAATTCATTTTCTCCCAAATAGCACAGTGTCTATAGAAGACAGTGTTTGACGAGTGTGTGTTACCAGTAATGAGTTACGGCACCGAGACGTGGCCGCTAACAATGGGCCTTTTATGAAAGCTGATAGTCATTCATAAAGCGGTGGAGAAGGCTATGTTAGGAGTTTCACTACGCGATCGTATCAGAAATGAGAAGATCCGTAGAAATACCCGGGTCACTGACCTAGCCCAAAAGAAACACCAAAATCAAGTGGCAGTGGGCAGGGCACATTGCTCCGAAGAACTGAAGGCCGGTAGGGCTCGAAGTTTCTAAAGTGGCAACTGCGATCAGGAAGTCACAGCTTATCTAGGCCTCCGGCAAGGTGGACCGACGACCTGGTTATGGTCGCTGGAATCCGCTGGATGCGGGTGGCGCAGGACCGGTCATCGAGGAATTCCTCAAGGGAGGCTTATGTCCAGCGGTGGACGTGATTTAGCTGAAATTATGATGATTGTTAAACATAATTATATCTAGGTACCTATCTACACCTATTATTCTATAATTACGATTCATTCTAAATGCAACGCAAATGTAACTTTGTAATCCTATATATGTATATAGGAATACAAAGTTATTTATGCAATTGGTGAAACTAAAAAACTGGACTGATATCGCAAGATATTTTAGTTTTCCCTTTATTTGTACACTAAACACTCATTGCATTCTAAATGTGAAGCTTCTATGTCTGCTAGAAGTACCTTAGAGTTTTGATGATCGGTCAGTCAGTGAGTGACAAAATTAAACAAAATTAAGAAAGTTTGACTAGTTATTATTCCTAAACTACTGGTTCAAATTGAATGAAATTTGAAATATGCCGTATTCACACAATGCGTGCTTGAGTGATAAAAGATAAAAATTCAAGCTTCTAGTTTAATCCACAACGAAGTTATAGGGGGTCTAAAATGGCCTGAATTGGTTCGAGAAAAGATAGTACGGCCGTGCCGCTTTTTTTTTTTGCTCGACTTGTCGGGGGCACTGCCGTGCCCCCAGATATTGGATTGACGACCCTTTTAGCTCAGCGGTAGTTAAAGCTGCCTGCTGTGCTATGGTTCCGGGTTCGAAGGTTCCGGGTTTGTGTGATGAGCATAAACACTTGTATCCGAGTCGTGGATTTATCTATGTATAATATTTATGTATTTACAAAAAAAAAAGTAGTATATCAACCATCTAGTTTCCGTAACACAAGCCTCGTTGCTTACCACGGAACTAGATGGCGCTGTGTAATAATGTCCGGAAATATTTATTTATTTATTTAAACATGTCCAATAAATAATAATGATTAGTGTTCGTTACCCTACTTTTCTGTATCTCGACTTTTTAAGACCTAGCTGTGTGGAATAGCAACCCCTACTGAAGTCGTGATTATAATTCCGATGATGTTATTGTGAACTAGTGTCGAGAATTTAACCGAATGTTCGGATGGCGCGGATCCAGTCTTCGTGGCGATCCTTGGGAGAGACCTATGTCCAGCAGTGAACGTCTTACATAATAATGATAATGATTAGTCTAAAGATGACTCGATTGATTGTGATTCAATACATTCTCATCAACCTATTAAGCGCCCACGGATCTCTGAGAGAGCTATAAAAGAAAAATAGTATTTCCTCTCTCTCTTTCCCTCTCTCTGATTAATTATCGTTCAAAAGAGACTTGCAGAGCAAGTATTATATTCTGCATAAGGCTTATATCACAAATAACATTCAATTATTTTTCAATGTTTGCTCTAGAAACATTTATTGCCTGACGTTAAAACATAATACTAAATTTTCAAAACCCAGAGGCATTTTCTAATAATTCAAACAAGTGGAACCCATTAATTTTGATTGCGAAGGAAATCAATTTCTCACTTGTTAGCAAAGCGGACGTCAGATTATTGAACTAAATAATAATATACAATTTATAGTTTTCATATGGTCTTATGATTGACGGATTAAATTTATGACGGATTTCCGCAAACTACTCTACGGATTTTATGACCTAAATTGGATTATTAATAATTAATAAAAATGTAACTGTTAGTTACTAATATTATAACATCATTATCTACCATGGTTAATAGCAGACTAATGTGGTCTTGGTATCAGTCTACCCGTGACCATCAATGCTGTAAAGAATCCGATACATCGGAATTTAAAAGTATCAATATACGGCTATCGACATGTAAATAAAAACAACTCTATCTTAATGTCCACTGATTATTTCGCTGTTATATACGTATCTATCACATGCTCAAAAGGGGAAGGAAAACATCGTGACGAAATCTGGCTTAGATATTTGCTCGATGGCGTGTGAAGTGTGCCAGGAAAACAAGCGTGGCGGACTAAAGCGCCTCATATAATCCCTCCCCTGCCTAGCAGTGGGACAGTAATGGGTTGATAAGAACCAATTAATGAACTGTTAAAATAGTAATTAATTACGACATCTTTAGAGTGATATATTTTATCATAATTTTTACCAAAATAATCTGTTCTCGGCGGCGTTCGTTAATTTAAAATAATAATAACAACATTTTATTTTTTCTCCTAATTAAAATAATGATGGACTCATACTTGGCGTGGCCCACTACAATGCACCCGTACCTTAAACAAGCTAAATTATTGTTTCGAAGCAACCGGTTGCCGATGTTATCGTAAGGTTATTTAACCGTGAGTTTCGTCAGAGCGACCGTTAATAACTGGTTACGTAACGACACCTACTTATGTGATGGCGTTTAAAACTGTAACTGCATATAACGGAATATTAAGACACGATCATCATCTGTGATTTTTGTTGCACGTGAACTGCGAATAAGGGCGCCATTTGTCGATGTACTTCGTGTACTCGTAAAGTATTAATGAGTAGGGGGTATGTATATGTATAATGGAAGCCTAATGATATACATAAGTATGCACTGCCAAGTCTCTGCCGATGGGTGGTCTCAAATTCAATTCTAATGGTACAATAAATCATTATTATCACTTGCATAAAATGGCGAAGAAAATATCTCGGAGAAGCTTGCATGCTAGAAACGCAGATTTTCTAGACAGCGCGTGAAGTGTGCCAACCCGCAGTAGGCTCGCGTAATGGACAAGAGTTAATTACGCGAGTGTCAGATATACATGGAGGAGTCATGTATATCTGATAAAAAAAAAGCTCGTTGCTCCTGGCTTAGTTCAGAATACGTTATTGTTGTTATATAAAAATAGCGTTTACGTGTAACAAATCAGTAAGTCCAATTATTTCTTTGTTTACACTAAATTGGTAATAGGACACGTTGTGGTTCAGATATAAATTATAGTCAGGTTCGTAACAATTGTAAATATGAAAAGCAAATATCTAATCAAGCGGGAAGCGGTTAAAGCCGGCTATTTAATTAGTGGTGGGACTAATTAGGTCGATGGATGTGAGGGGATCAATATGTCGCGGGATCGAGTGGAATCGAGTCGGAGGTCTGTTGCGGTTGCACATCACTGATCGCGCTTTGATGGGATTATTGATATTTCCTGTCAATGGTTTCTCTGTCTGTTGGAGAACAATTAAATTTGTATTAACAGTAGACTATATTTGTGTATGGTATTTTTTCGAAGGCGAACAACTAAATAATTTTATAAATATGTAATATTTATTTCTGTAAATAGATTTTGTAGAAGGTTTCGCATTAGAAGGTTTCGCATAGAAGCATTCTCGCTTAAATTAAGCTGCCCGACTGGGGAAGTACCTCCGCCTTACAAAAGACCGCAGTGAATCAACAATAGTTGTCTTTCTGCGAGTGAGTAAGTCACAATTCTGACAGCATGGGCATTCCGTTTGCTGTCAGTTCAGTAACTCCCTATTTTAAGAAACCTGAACGGTTTCTAAGGGGTTTGGCAACGTATCTGCAAGCCTCAGGTGTTGCAAATGTCTATGGGCGGCGGTCATCACTTACCATCAGGTGAGCCGCCTGCTCGTTTGCCCCCTTATCACCATAAAAAAAAAATCCTACTCCTCCAATTAGACTTCATGATTAATTTCGGTGCGAGTTGCAAGCGAGTTAAACAGCTGATATCATTTCAATTTCTAGACGTTAGCTATTGTTGAATCTGGCTTACAGGAAAGCGGCGGACATGTTCCAAAAAAATAATAGTAGGTACGCTGTTAAATGACTTTCTGTATCTAAAACTCCAATATAATCACAGCAATATATGAAATGTAGCCTTCATAGACCTTGATTAAAATAAGAGTATATGTTTGTGTATTATGCTGTTGTATTAAGTTTAAACGTTGTATTGAGATCTTACACTTACGCAATTTAACCCTGAAATAGTAGTAATAGTTGCATTTACGGATTTAATAGCGGTATATCGATACATCTCTAAGCTCCTTTACGATAGATCGATACGTCGCTATTAAATAACCTCCAATAAGTAGTTTTATTTCAATATTTAATTAAACCCTTCGTTGAAGATTTTAACAAAATCAACGTTAACGTATACTTACAATAATAAATAAATTGTTAATCCCACCAACAATATTTCACCATCAACACCTGGTATACTGACGGTAATGAATGATGGATTTAATTTAATATCTACTCTATATCTATTGGCCAACGGATAATTTGACGACATTAGCGTTATTGACGCAATGTGTGATCGATGTGTTGACGCTTGACCCACATGTAATAGTTGCATCTACAGGCAATTTATATGCACTTTGCAATATGAAATTGGTTTGTATTAGCTCTCCTTTGCAGTGTCTTAATATGCCGTGTGTACTTTTGCTAATGTTTAAAGAACTACCTTTTAGTATGGTTTGTTCATTATTCCTGGTCATCATGTGTCTAGTGATCAACACTGCTGCTTCTGAGTATGAAGTCCTAGTATTGAATCCTAGGTATAGTAAAATGAAATTGGGATTTTTTATAAAATTCTTACCAGATTGAAGTGTCATATATATAGCCTGTAATTTATATTCAACAACTACGGTTATGTAATTTTTTAAAAGGCACTCTAGTATTTCAACCAAGATTATATATACATAATAAATTATATTATAATTAGAAGAATATTTTTATTTCCTATCTCGGGTACTCCGAAAATTATTCGAAGAAATATACTTGCTTATTTGATAGAAACTCTCAACTGTTGAGGCAACTAGTGCAACTAGTGTTGACTATTCAAACTAACTCAAAGTAAGTAACTGTAATATTCGCCTAACTGAAATAAATCTAAGTAAATAGGAATCATTTAAAAAAATATTTTTTTTAATATAGAGGTAGTTCATTAGGTAGGCTATTTAGCATCATGCTACGACCTTTAGGGTACAGCCGTATGTAATAAGCTGCGTACAGTAAATCCGTATGAATGCGGAAGGGACGAGCGCGTCAATTTCAGGCGATTCCCGACAACACAATGTTGCGGTTACACGTCATTACCACATGCTCGCTAGATGCTACCCGCTAGTTAGATGCGTTTACTAAATTGGTTGTTCATACTATGAAAGTGGCAATGGACGTGATCCATGATCCATTGTGGAAAAGTGGCGAATACGTATATCGTAAAAAAAAACATAAGTGCCATATACACTTCTTTACCATGAATTTGTGACTTATGTTACTGGTATCATAGTCAGACAGATAAGACTCTTGTTATCGCAGCTTAAATGGTTAAAGCTTTCTACCGAATCAAGGTATGTTAGATTTGTATTTATAAGATCCCTCGTTTTGCAGTTCGGAAATATGTTGCGTTAGGACATGAATATTGCGCTCTCTGGCAGAAGGTGTGCGTAGTTGTGTTTCATCGGTCCTTTTAATGTGCTTATGTTGTTACAATAATAATCAATACCCTGCTGTGTAGTCTGTTGAACGTGGGATACAACCACACCAATCGTTTTTAACTCGAATGAGACGATATAGGGCTAAATCAAATCTCGGCTGTCATAAACCTCTCACACTTTTGATAATTAGAAGATATTCCTATTGAAGATTTCCTTTGAGATAGTGCTGTTTTTTGTCGTGATACGTGAACGTCTTATAATTCGATGAACGCCGGCTGCGACGGAGTCGAGCTTGCAAGCGAGAGTTCGTGCCTAGCGATAGAGAACCACGATCGGCCTAAGCCGTAAGCGTCCGGCTTCTTATCACGTATAAACCGTTTTTACAGACACATTTTTTTTACATTTTCGTATTATTTTATAAGACATCATTATTTTCCGTATTTGAAATTCGTGGCACTTCACTAGTCTCACTCTTTATATAAACTGTCTACTTACCGCCCACGTTGGGACCAAATAGTCAAGTAATCATAATGGGCCATTGTTGTGCTTCTGGGCGGAGCAACAACTCGTTGCTACCACGCGGCTACCACTTCATTCAATGATTCATGAAATGTTCATAAATCCTGAATTGTATGGACAAAATCATGACGGGACAAATTTATGTATCAACAGACTTCACATAGGAATTAAAATTATAAATATCTTTGGCAGGACGATTTGCGCACTTGGGAGGTCCTATTTACATCTAAGATGACAGTGTCCCTAGCCAATTTGTATATTTAAGTTTAAAATAGATAACGTTCAGAATTAAAATATTTGAAAATGACATTTATTCATAAGCAAATATTCCTAGGCTTGTATCACCTTCGTATAGTTTGATTTAAATTTTAAATTGCATTCAATACCAATGGTATTGAATTAAGTAACTAACTTTTTTACATTAACTCGTTTCGTTACGCTTACGCGGATAAAACGCATTGTGATAAAAGTACTTTTTACGGATTCTATCGCTGTATATTAGTGTTAATTAATCCCAACGATTCGGATCCATGCTGTAGGAACTCTAACTGGTAACAATATCAATAATACACTGTGCTAAAATTTCAATTATTTATTTTCGTTATTTTTTCTCTTGGCATTTTGTAAACTAAATTAATTAATTTCTGTTTGAAACAGATCATTATAATCTGATCATTATAATACAAAATTGTATGCAAACCTTACAGCTAAAACGTTTTTATACATATGATCTTTTAAAATGCAAACTAAACCTTAACAAATAAAACACATATTAGAGTAAAATCGGAATGTATACCTACCATTTCATGAACCAAAATTATACCTTTACAGTGTCAGGCAACTTGAAGCATTCCTTGCGTTCATACGTTAATAGTAAACGGTTCCTCCCCATCATGGTATTTGTATGCTCGAAATGTAGACGAAATCACCAAGTCCCGAGGGAACCATGAAAACATCTCACATTTCCTGAAACAGCCATCCCCGGAGGCGTTGTTCGCTAAGCTTAAAGGAATTACACTGAAATTCAACAGCATGAAATCAGTGCTGCTGAAATGCAATTGTGTAATCTATTTTGTTGAAACGCAAAAGCATGAAATTGTTCTTTGGATTTCAAGCTTTTAGAACTAACTAGATCATACGGATTTTGTAGATTGAAATGAAAATACTGTTATTATAGGTTTCGTTGCGAGAAGTATAACCTATATTCATATTATGTTGGCCCGAAGTTTCAATGCACAGCATATTTGGTCCCGGGCAGACTGAAAAGTTGGATCTATAATAACTAATTAGCAATCTACCTACCCTTCCCCTTAGCCCTCCCATACTGGTCCATACAGTTATATCTTTATTAATTTTAAGTTTGTATATTAATAATACATTATTATTACTAACAGTACGATTAATTCTTATGTCCAACTTAACACAGAATTGAATTATTCAAATTGCTTCCTTGCATACAATAAATACTAACTGTACCATAAACTACGTCGAGCTTACAAACCATCCATCTAGTATAATACTTTAATTAATATAAAATTAATAATTAACATTTAATCGATGGGCTATTAAGAGTAACGGTCATTTTGATATTACCATATCCTCTATAGCTTTAATAGTTGCCTTACAATAGTCACAGAACAAAACCTAACGCTTGGATTCAAATATTAATTACAGGAGACACACTGGACTTAGAAATGGGCCCTTTGCCTTTGGAACAAAAGTATCGAAATTAGTTTTCTAGCGGCACAAATGGCACGCCGCGCCCCGCAGCCGGGACGAACATCTCAATATTTAGTACATTACCATATTATTGGCATCGCTGAAGGAATAACATGCTTGTGTTTTAACATAATACCTGGGGGTGTAGTTTCAGTGTAGAAATTCATGTATGCATCTTTGTAAGTGGGTTTTGTGTGATCTAAAACTACTCCGCTATTTTAATATTCATACACGTAGTTATTTTTATGAAGACACGGCTTATAATATGAAGAACATTGGTAGGTAATAAAAATATAAAAATAAAATAAAAATAAATATTCCTGGACATTATGGCACACAGCGCCATCTAGTTCCGTGCTAAGCAACGAGGCTTGTGTTACGGATACTAGCTGGTTGATATACTACATATATACTTTTTTTTTAAATACATACATATTATAAATAGATACATCCATGACTCGGATACAAATGTTCATGCTCATCACCGGGACCCATAGCACAGAAGGCAGTGTTAACTACCGCTGGACTAACTGGGTCGTCAAAAGTATAGATTCTATATCTAGAAAAATATGGATACGGAGCTCTTCCGTCCATCAACAAAAAAAGCCTTTTACTTTTTTTGTTGATGGACGGAAGACCTTCAAAAGGCACTTGACTTTTGGGGAGGAGTCCAGGGAGTATGGACACACTCCAGTGGACTATATGTATATTAAGGGAGATCTTGAGGCCTTCTGAACCTATCAGCTCTAGAACCAGGTGTCCAGGGGGTTCACCAAGTTTATATTTATATTGTTATGTAGGTACAACTACAACGCCTAAAAGGGACATCCCCGCGAAAATCCCTGTAGAGGGGTCTCTCGCTTAAGCAAACTAGGAAATTTGCTTTAACTGAGTATAAAATCAGAACCTTTTGCGACCTGGAAGCCGAACCCGAAATGGAACAATCTTATAGGTACATATTTAAATTTAATAGTTGGCTTTTTTTTAAATCTTTAATGAAGTTAAAGGGGTTTTTATCCACATGGATACGTCAACCCTATTGTACCTTATACCAAATAACTAACACAAGGATCACAATTTATAGGAATATGTGAATACTACCGAAAAGGAATCAGTGATTACACACTCGAACCAAACTACATATTCTTTTAGCAATATCTGAAGTAGGTTTTGACAAAATATTTAGAATAAGACCAACATCCAAAATGTTTAATTTGAATTCCTTAATCAGTAATTCCCTTTCTCTTTAATTCTTTACACAATCCATCAGCAAATGCTGCACGTCCTCAACTTTATCACACACTTCGCAGTTGGGTGATGTTGTCTTTTTCATGAGAAATGCAAACTTTGCTGTTGGATAGTGCCCAGAACGAAGTCGTTAACTTAATGTAACTTCTACTTAAACTACTATTATCAAATACCATGGCACGCGAGAAGGCTCGTTTTGGAAGATTTTATACCATATTCCTTTCTCAATAGTTGGCTTAGAAACTTATTGAGCTGAAGTTATCATTGCTAGCTCCGACTTAGTTGACTGTTGTCACCCCGACAATTAGTCAGGGGTGTCAACGTTATTTATCGGTTATGATTTTATCGAGACACGATCCAGATTGTTATTTGATTGGACAATGACAATTGTAACACAATAATTTGTGGAATGGCTGCTGTAAATCGTTTCGTCACCTAAGGCGGTTCTACATTTATTCAATTCAATGAAGGAGAATTTATATAGGTGTGATGAATAGGAATGCAAGCGCGGTTGCCGAGCGCGAGGTTTTAGTTTCGATTTCTACAATTATCATAACATGTCATCGTCACATAACCAGGGGAATGTCCCTAAAGGGATGAGCAGAGGAAATATGTACCTATTACAGTCCGCCGGAATGTTTAAGTAGATCCCATGTAATAAAAGGTGAGTATTTTGTATTGACTAGGAACACATTCAAACGCCATTATATTATATATTTTATATTATGTTTGAGCAGTGCTACGATTGAGTGTACCTTCGTCATATGCCCAAACACTTTAAACACTACAAAATGTTGGGTAACAAGTAACTTTTCAAGCCAGTGAAAAAAAACAACGCGTAATTCGTGGGCTAGGTTCTTAAAATTTTGAATGGTTTGAGTAAATATTCTAACTCAAAATATTCGTTTCCTTAGAAGAAATACGTAAATAAAAAACGTACCTATTTCTAAAAACCTTTGAAAACATTATTAAGGTTATCTTAAATCTCGCAATTTGACCTATCATCTCTCAGTCCGAATCTCTTTTGATAATCTCTACAAATTATTCTCCTTGAGATACAATTAAAAAGTCACGATACGTATCAGGCTCGTGTTCCCTATCGCTCATAATAATTTATTCCACCAGCCTTTCCGGTGTTTATTCAAATCTTAGTTAAATATCCTTCAGGGATAGACGTCATGCTGTGACAGATAAATGAGGCTTTAGCATTTGATATCTAGCTCGACTGACTAGTCTAAAGATCGTCTGAATTATTGGGTGTGAAATATCTGAATGAATGAAAAGAATATGGCAAATAAATCATTGTAAAGTGGTTACTTTACAATCATTTATTTGCCATATTCTTTGTTTATTATATCTACTTATTATTTTGCCACGAACTTTTGAAAATCAAGGACTTATTAAATTTAAGAACTTCTCAAAGCCACGAACTCGTGAAAATTAAGAACTTCTCAAACTTTTTATCTATTTATGAATAAAACGGTCTTCTTGAAGTTACTGTCTTTTAAAAACAAGAATTTTTTCAGTAGATTTATAGGCATACCTAACGGAACTTTATAAGTCGTTGGTCAGTTAAATTGTTCCCATATAAGAATACAATCAAGCCAAGCCTAGCTACCTACCTTAAAAGGGAGACAATTATGACATCTCTAGCGCTGCATCCTACTTAAAAAATCCATTAGACATTCAGCAATGCTTCACGCACGCCTATATACAATAATTAAAACTAGACATTTCATACCAAATAAGTCCGTTATGGCGTAAAAGAAAAGCATTATGAAATATTTCCAAGAATCATTGGATAGTAAGTGCTTAAGTACTTAAGTGTGGTTAGGTACAGACGCACTAATTACTTTTAATCACTGTTAATGATGCAAGCGAACCGTTATGAGCTAAATCGTTCACCCGAAGAAGAAAGTGTACGTCATTAATCGATTATATCGAGTACATTCTCGATTGTATTCGTTTCTTTTTAATTTTCTATTAAATTTATCTACGATAATAGGGTGCTTCATACAAGTTACAAAAAAATGTAGGATATTTTGACTTATAAACATAATATGACGTTATTACACAGCGCCATCTAGTTTGAATTTAAGAAATGAAGGTTCTGTTACGCATACTAGAATTGTTGCTTTACACAGATAAATATATTTTTGTATTTACATAGGTATAAAAAATAAGATATAGAAATGTGTATTAATGAGATACGGTAAAATGACATCACCCCATCACACATACATGACATACATTTGCCTCTACCGGAATTCAAACCCGCACCTTACCACGTCAAGGTAACTCCTGGTAACCATTGATGCAATATGATGTGATTAAAATATTTGAAACTCAATGAAATATTTCGTATCCATTATTAACAGCATCCATGGTCACGAGAAAATGTTGGTAGTATTTATGTTATAATTACTTACTAATATAGCCTTCATTTTTGTTAGTGATTTAGAATTATGGCAAGAAATTAAGTAACATCAATATATGGCAGTAAAATTCGATATATTCGCGTAAGTATAAACACTACCTACATAGGTAATTCAAATCAATGTTACGAATTAATAAGTCAGGCATCATATTTAATTAAATCACTTATGTCAGGTAATAACTTAGTACACACTTCAATCAATCCCAGCCAGTCTGATCCACGAGACACATATATCATGTAACTGATTTTCGAAATACCAATTTATGACTCAAAGATTTATGTGCCGATTAAGCGAGCGAAGCAGCGGGCGCGGATAGCATTGAATAAAATATCAGTTTATACTTATTCGCATTGAGAAAGACATACCGGTGTACCGGACCTAGTAGGGGACCGCAAAGTGCCCACTGTACGATAAGGATCGGCATAGCTCTGTTAACGTGGTAGAAACGCGATGTAAGGCGGAGGCTACACGTTCAAGAGCGCCTTTTGAGCGAAGCGTTTTTGTGTACGCGCTCAAGTATCGCTTAGCGCTCCTCTGTGAACCTGTTTAAGTATATAATGAAATTTCTCTTGAAATATTGTATCTACGCATTATGTGAGTAAAATACAAAAAATATTGATTGTACGTATTCAGTATTAAGAAACCGTAAATTTTTGGTATACATAAATTAATATGTAGTTTTTTTTTGTTTTTTAAATATGTGTAGCTTGTCGCCACTTGTCCTTTGAGACGCATTATTCAAGTAAGTTTTAATTCAAGTAGAAATTCTTCTTATATTTTCACTATGAGTGACATCAAAGCGAAAAGGACAGGCCCCTCGTTGACGCGTCGGAATTCAAAACGATTATTATAAAAAAAAATAACTGAAGTGTCTGAATATGTATAAAACATTATTTTTTTCCATACTTACTAAATTATCTTTCACAGAAAAATCATAAACGTAAATATTGAAGGATCGTTAGAGTTGAAAAATGAGCACCAATTGTGGAATTCGTTTTTATTATGTTTTTTCGCGAAAGGGAAAAATACTTGTACAAACAGGGGAGATTTATGGGGGAAAAGTTGAAATGTTTTTACGACTCCCCATATAATATTACATTGCTACGTAATTAAATAAAGTGCGGTAATCTCAGACCTTTTATCTAAATAGACAAATTATGTAGCTGAGAGCTCGACGAAGAAATTGCCTGTTAAACTCATAATACATGGATATTATTAAACTTTTCAAGCTTTTAAATTATAAATTGCAGACAAAACGGTAAACATTAGGAACATTTGAGTGTGTTAAATACTTAAATATTAAATTTCACTCTGTTAAACGTTTATCTTTCTCAATCTTATTTTAAAATTAGGTGAGATTTTATTGACAGCATTTTGATAACTTTATACCTAATATTTTTGTGTTTATGATAAATGTTAGCGTACTTTGAGGCATTAAATTTTTAATGACTGACGTCTCGATTGATACAGAGTAAGTGGATTTGTGTCGCACTTTGAGCAATGTGTAAAGAAAAAAATATGAATCTGTAAACAGCCAAAAATGTATTGTGTACCTAATGTAACAACGACATAATTACTTTTCAATAATATAATTACTTAAAACCATATTAGTATTCCTATCTGTAGTTAAAATTATCAAAGTTATGTCAACAATCAATATTTATTTTAGTAATTACTGCTGCAGAGTAAGGCACAGCGCACTTGCAGAAATACCATTGTTGTTCCTACTTATTACATTTACCTGTGTTTGTGTCAAATAAAGAATTATGAATTAGATTTTTTAAGATCTATGAATTCGGTTGAAACGAAATACTTCATGTATTTAATATTTACCATGGCAAACTAAGCACTAGTTCCTATATTTGTTACGTTGGTACTTAGTTAATAGCGTTCCAGAGAATTTTAAGTAAGCATATGCACCCTTACTGTTCTCTATATGGGATGCAGGACTTTTAAGCAAACATGTTTAATTAAGCACGGGGTCCGCTGTTGTGCACTCCGCATTATAATGAGATGATAGCATGATTATAGGTATACATACTTGACAAACGAACGATTTGGTTAAATATTTTAGTAACTTATTTAATTTGTATTTTATATGGTAGTTATTTATATAAATTACCTACCTAAATTACCTAAGCTGTGGTAGCCGAGCGGTGTGATCAGTGGACTGAGATGTCGGAGGTCTCGAGTTCGAACCCAAGGCACGCACCACTGACTTTTCGGAAGTTATGTGCGTATTTATCACATGCTCAAACGGTGAAGGAAAACATCGTGAGGAAACCTGCATGCTTGAGAGAATTCTCGATGCATGTTAAGTCTGCCAACCCGCAGTAGGCTAGCGTGGTAGACTATAGCCTAATCCCTCTCAATTGAGAGGAGACCCGTGCCCAGCAGTGGGACATTAATGGGTTGATGATGATGACCTACCTAAATAATATTCTTTAGGCAATTTTATTAAACTTTCATATACCTTCTGATTTCTTACAAACCGTGATTGTGTACATAGAACAATATACATATATCGTATCGTGTGGAAGTTGAACCTGAGATGCGTGATAGTGAAGGCGATCGTTCAGCCACTGCACTAACTGTGTCGATAAATTATGGGAAGTAAGCAATTATCAATGATATTAGTATTTATTTACCTCTACTCCTCCCAGCTTCCCGCATCAACCGACACTGGATTCTGTAAAGAAAAATAAAGATTAATGGTTTATTTGTTGAATAAACATAATATACTATAACGCTTCTATCCTCCAAGGGTTAGATAGAGGTGTGGCAATGAGCACTCAGAGTTTGCGGGTATTTTTGGGCTCGCATTTATTAT
Organism: Craniophora ligustri; assembly: GCA_905163465.1. Classification (NCBI taxonomy): domain Eukaryota; kingdom Metazoa; phylum Arthropoda; class Insecta; order Lepidoptera; family Noctuidae; genus Craniophora; species Craniophora ligustri. The sequence continues at coordinate 3,087,254 of LR990960.1, read as the reverse complement.
AGGAATGGAATTACCTCATACAAGAACCCAATATCACTTCAGTCTAGAAATCAAACCTAGAAACTCATGTTCAGAAGTTATTCTTGGGACTAATACACCGATGAGTATATTATGTTTCAGTACCTATTCTAACAGTAGGTAATGTCATTAATACTTGAAAGCTTTTTCATTGAAAGAATATTTTAAATGTCTTACAAAAGTAGCCTTTATTTTATGCAACTAAAAATAAGGTTCAATATCGCGTGGCATGGATACTGTCATGGGGATTGGTATTTCAGCATCTTCCGTTTATTATCCCGTAACTGCTCGACCCGGGGGAGTGTTCGAAACCACTTGGTCCAGTTTTGGTTGTCAAGACAACGAATAAATAAACGATCATTGTATCGTTCTGTGTATTTATTTCTTCATTTAAATGTATGTTAGTATAAAAAAAATAAACTACATGCACGAGGAAAAACGTTTTTTTCTTGAATTTTGCTCACTGTTAAACTAAAAATACAACAGTTTTACTCAAATAATTATTTATTTACGAACTTTCTATGGAGAGACCGTTGTTGAGGCTTGTTTAGCAATCGTCCTATGGTTGGTAATTATGATAATGGTGGTAAAACAACTCGAATCTATAAAGATAAATTCAAACACACTCCACGTATATTTAACATTCTAAGTCTAATCTACTACAAAGCTTAAGATAAATAACTAATAAATAACATTACTATGTCACTATAAACACATTCTTTGTCTATCATTATTAGGCAACTATTAGTACTGCCCAATTTATTGGGCAAGTTAAATCCTGGACGGAAATGTGTGCCCAAGTTATGAACTAAGAGCGATTTTACAGCCTTTAACAATTCTTAAGACATTTATGGCAATTAATCGTCATCGTTTTGTTATTAAAATATATTATATAAATGACGACCCAATTAGTCCAACGGTAGTTAACACTGCCTGCTGTGCTATGGGTCCCGGGTTCGAATCCCGGTAGGAACAAATGTTTGTGTGATGAGCATAAACATTTTGTATCAGAGTCAAGGATGTATCTATGTATAATATATGTATTTATATAAAAAAATATATATGTAGTATATCAACCGACAAGTATCCGTAACACAAGCCTCGTTGCTTAGCTCGGAACTAGATGGCGCTGTGTCATAATGTCCAGGGATATAAATGACAAAGGATAAATAACATATTTTATATGAGTAGAAATGCACAAATAATCACCATAACTAAATTGCATTTTATCAAGATCTTACCCGACTGGAGAAGTACCTCCGACTTACAGAAGACTCTGACAAACCAATGATTATATTGTTATGTTTCTGCGAGTGAGTACGGTATTCGGACCCGGGACCCATAGCACAGCAGGCAGTGTTAACTACCGTTGGACTAATTGGGTCGTCATTTCCCGGCCCTTGCCATTAGAGTGATGTGAATAAATAAATATTACCTAAACGTTCATCTCTTATAAAATCGACTGTGGGTAATACAGCCGTCGAAGTCAATATTTTAGTCGCAAAGTCCCGGCGCCGCTAAGTTACCTGCGCGTGGGCACCGTTTGGCCTTACAATGTAGATTGTACTTTATATTAGTAACTTTGACTATTCACAATAATTTTCTATTGTGGTTTGAGTCTTGAGATAAACTCTAGGCTTTTATCGGCTGCTGTGTGTGTAAATTCGTGAAAAATATGTAAAATTGACTTCGACTAGAACCTGAATTTTATCTTGGTAACAGCAGTTTATATTTATACATTTTTGTAGGTACATTGTATGCTGGCGGCATTTTCAGAGGAAGAAGATGCAAGTAAATTCAAATTCAAAACATTTATTTCAAGTAGACCAGTATAACAGGTGCTTTTGAATTGTCAATCTAGATGCACGATTCCAAAAACTAGGTCTATGGAGAAGAACCGGCAAGAAACTCCATAGATACTCTTTTAAATAAATACAAATTACAATATACATAGGAAGTCAATTCCTTTACAATTTTCATTTGCAACATCAATATGAGAATAATGCAGTTTGATGTGAAATGTATGAGCTATTTACCCAAGTCAAAATAAAACGAATTCAGAATGCCATATGTATGTATGAGTCGACCAGCCTCCGACAGCACCCGTTCACGAGTATGACGTGTGTATCAGCGTCGCTCTACTCAACCATGTTGTAGGGAATAAAACAAGTAGTAATTATCATCATGATAACATTTTATCCTGCGTACCGCTGAAATATGGAATGCCCTTCTCGATTGTGTCATCCCTGATAGATGTACCTAATGTAGGTGTTTTAAAATATAGAGTGAATTGTTTTCTTACAGGTAAGTGCTTTCAATCGTAGAGTATTAGTGGAACTGGTAGTCAAGCATAAATCTAACAATAATATACAAAAAATAGTGCTAGTAATAGTTATAGTTTAAAATAAAATTAAAGAATAATAAATAACAACATTTATTTCTCTCACCACAAGCTAAAATAATTATAATACGCGTAGAAAATCAGTAAGAAAATAAATCAGTTAAACGCAGGCATGTAATCTCATCATGACTTGTATGTTTCTCTAAACCCCAGATTACAACAGTCATCTAGGCCGAGTGTACATCTAAATCTATTATAATTCACCCTTGTACACACTAGATGGTTGTTCTGATCTAATCATATGACCTCGGGAAGCCGTACAGGCCTAAGCCGAGGTTACAAAAGAAATGTATTATGTACATAAATATAAGTTATATGTAGATATTTACTTAGTTGCATAATTGGTAGTTCGTGTAATAAACTCTTTCTTGATCTTCATCATCATCAACCCATTAACGTGTCACTGCTGGGCACGGGTCTGCTCTAATTTGAGAGGGATTAGGCTGTAGTCCACCACGCTAGCCGACTGCGGGTTGGCAGACTTTACATGGCATCGAGACAAATCTCTCAAGCATGCAGGTTTCCTCACGATGTTTTCCTTCACCGTTTGAGCTTGTGATAAATACGCACATAACTTCCGAAAAGTCAGTAGTGCGTGCCTTGGGTTCGAACTCGATACCTTTGACATCTCAGCCCACAGGTCACACCTCTAGGCTACCACAGCTTATTAATATTGATCCTAAATCTTATAATATAGATAAATATTTGAAGGTTTAGGGAGTGATCCACGGATTGTCGAATCCTAAGTTGAGTAAATTTTTATTAGGTTTTCTATAAAATGTAATGCCTTGCATTTGCTGAAATATACTATAATATGGGACATATCAGTACTTCTCTGCCTACTCTGCAAGACGCCATGTTTGATGGTTAGTTAGTGACTACAAATAAAACTAGGATTCATTCATTAATATTAATCTCGACGTTTCCAGATCCTTCATACCATCCATGGTCAAAGACAGTTAATATACCATCACTATAATATCTTCAATCTATCTCTCTATATACATATAATTATGTATGTGTAAAGGAGAAGCTGACTGACTGACATATCAACACAGGGCCTAAACTATAAGGGTGAGAAACTTGAAATTTTGCAAGCTTTTATAAAGATGAGGGACCAATAAAAAAATATTTTTTAATATTCATCCTCTCCGGGGGTAAAACGGGGGTGCAAAGTTAGTACGAAACTTCACCCATTATAAAAACAAAATAAAGCAAACATTAAGGCGAAGTGCATTAACACTTGATACTCGCTAACGCTCAATTGTATAAAGTCATTACTTAATTAAGTCGCCATCGCGTCCGCCTATTACTGTCCCCTGTGCTTTATTACATCCGCCATTGAAACTTATCATAGTGTTTATTAAATTAACTATTTTCGAAACACATTGCCATGATTTGTGTATGTTAATTAGGAAGTTCGTTGGGATGTAATTATACGGGCAATATAATCTTTGTCGAGATGGAATTTTCTTGTCACTAATAGTAGTGATAATATAAAAGCTGATAAGTAAATAAATATCCGGGTATGATGACACAGCGCCATCTCGTTCTGAGCTAAGCAAAGAGGTTCGTGTTACCGATATTAGATATTTGATACGCTATATCTTTTTTTTTAAACTTTGCCCCGCACTAGGATTTTCTCCTGTGTCGTGGGTGCGTTTACAAACACAAATTTTCACATACACAAACGCTCAGACCCGGAACAACTACCTGTAGAACGTACAAATATTTGCTCCGTCCGGGGTTTGAACCCGCAACCCGTGACGCACAAGCCGATCGCTCAGCCACTGCGCCAATCAGGTCGTCAAAGAATATCTGTTATCTTTTTCCAAAGTTCAAATTCAGTTGATTTATTTCATGTTAGTTTACAAAATTACTAATGCTTTTGAATTGCCAAAACCATTTGTACGGTTCCAAAAAGTAGGTCTTATGGAGAAGAGCCGGCTAGAAACTTCTTTAAATAAAATGTAAATTAAAAAATATTTAATTACCCTTCCACGTCCACGCTCATCGCACAAACATTTGTCCTTACCGGGATTCGAACCCGGGACCCTTACCTCAGAAGACGATGAAATGGTTTGCACTTTACTTGCACATTAAAACCAACAGATCAACGATACAGGCAGGCATCCGATTGCGCGATACTAGTACCTAAATATAATATATATAACTCAAAGGTGACTGACTGACTGACTGACATAGTGATCTATCAACGCACAACCCAAACCACTGGACGGATCGGGCTGAAATTTGGCATGCAGGTAGATGTTATGACGTAGGCATCCGCTAAGAAAGGATTTTGATTAATTCTACCCCCAAGGGGGGATGAAAGTTTTAATGAAATACTTCTTAACGCGAGCGAAGCCGCGGGCAAAAGCTAGTCAACGAATAAAACTACTTATTATGGATTTTATCGCGGTATGTTGATGTTTTATGATTATTTCTGCCGGTGACCATGGATGCTGTATAGGTTCCGAAACGTCAGGATTAAATCAATATCGGTATATTGAATTAATCCTGAGTTAGTTTGAGTAAGAAATTCATCTTCAATTCAGTATGTTTCTATATATGGTATGCCGTTTGAAGCTTGCAGGGTTCAATGTAATTATGTAGATAGAGCGAGTTTAAAATGTTTACCATTTCAGTCACCTCCATAGCAACGACTTGTTCCCTCAAACCCCCAAGTGCATCATTACACCAATTTTATTATACTTAAATACAGTATACATAAATAGCAATATGATCGAAGCAACATCGAACTAAGTGCTCATTATTTTAAGGTTTTTTTTCCGGTGGGTGGGTATATTTATATTTTATTTATAAGCCCGTAGATGTCAGTAGTGTCGTTAATGCAGATAATAAGCTGTGTATAAAACCTAGCGTCATTATAGCTCATTGTTGCGGTTTGCAGCAGCCCTAAAATAGCTTCATCGCATAATAATAGTGCTGGGATCAATTTTATCGATGTCGAGCTCGATTGATTGTATATCGTGTGATATGTATACTGATAGATATTGATGTAATGTGATGTTTCGAAGAATGAAAAGGTAAATATTATTGTTAAAATCTTCAAAGCATTCATCTACATTTATATACAAAGATTTCTTGTATTGCTGAATTTAAATTATCACGTATTTCTTAAAAAAATCCCGAATTGCCACTTCGCATTTCAAATACAAAATAAAAGTAATAAAATTAAAGTTTATTTGTAATACGCTAGACATTTTTACAAATTCTTATTTTGAAAACAGATAAAACTGGCATTTATATTCGACGTTTGTTGAAAAAGAATTTCTAAAAATGTCAATAATAATAAAACTAAACTTAATATGTAATTATCAGCAAACCGTGAAATCGAAAATATCGAACCAGTATAGCTACATTGCCAGCATACCGAAGAATCCTGTACTATTTCCACTACCTACAATCAACCAACTACCTATAACCTACAACCCAGTTCAGCAACCATAGAAACGAAACAACATGAAGAAACAAAGCGTACAGATTTCTGGCATTCCGCACATCCCTAGCGTATAGTAATAAAATTACTTTATACAGTGCGTCTCCACCCTTTTTTGATACGTCAATGTCGATTTTACAACATTATGAATACAGTTGAATTTCACTTGATGGGTGAAGGCTATCGATGAATATGCGACGACACGCCGGTTGTAAAGTGAAGGCGCTATTTTTTTTTAATGTCGTATAATATCTTCGAACATGTCCCGTGCTTTATGCGGCGAGTGACAAAGTTGTCTAGATGCAAAAATCGTTTGAAAATAGATCCTATTTCTTTGTACCTAGGTTTTGTTTCGTGTGAGCCGAAGGGAGGTCAACGTTTTCATATTATAGTCTAGGCCTTTTTTTAAAGATTACAGTTGACTGATTCTCGATACCCCGTGAAGCTTGTTTGGATAATGATTTACGAATTTATTTTTAATACTTTACTGCAGAGAATTGCAATTAAAAAATCTTCATGTCGTTCTTAGGAAAGTAATTTTATTTACTGAAGCGGTGTTACGTTTGAAGTCGTTAAAACAAAAAGTTGAAGTCTCAAAGCCGAGTCTCTAGGTAGTAAATGCGTTGGCGGTATTTAAAAATTCCTTTATTCATTTTATCTAGCATATAATATTATTTAAATCTTTAATTAATCAAGATGTCGACTCTTGTTCTTTTGAGGCTAAATGCTACTCAATGTTAACAAACCCCCAAATATAAGGGCTCTTTGTTTTCTCTGCTTAGCCTGTGGCGAGAACTGCTAATTTGCTTAAGCTTCAGAAGCTTTTAAGAATACCGATGTAAGGTTATTTCGTTCTATTTGCTAACAATGGTAGAAAGTATTTATCTGAAGTAGTTAGCGGTCAAACTCTAAGACAATTAGTAAACTACAGCTTGGTAATACAGCGGTGTTTACCCAGACGAGATAATCCGCAGAGGTAAAATACCTTATCACTAAACGGTACTTATCTATCTTGAAAAAGTAGATTTAATCATGGCACATTGATGGCCGTGTACCTACCCAAGCCCATATTTTATTTCTATTTCCTTTTAATGTTATAATGAACAATATAATTATGTAGATATAAACGAAACTAAACTATAACAAAATAGGAACAGTAAGAAACAATAATGGTCTGTAAAATACATAGTTATATGTAATACAAGGCGGTTGTCTACTACTCCCTATTACGTATCGTTTTTGACGGCAAAGCGATAGCCATCGGGACACAAATTTAGCTGTCACATTGCAAGAAGCTTTTCCTTCGCTGTTTGTGATCGATTGCTTATGGCTTTCTGATTACTAAACCTATTCATTTTAGTGCCGCTTCTAGAATTCCTTGCAGGCCAATATCATCTCTATGTGCATCACAGAGAAGAACAATTTTAGGTGCAAATTCCCTTGTTGCGAAGCTCTGCAGTTTTGAACTTTTATGGTGGTCTGTACTTGACTCCTTAGTCAAATTTAGAGCAAATATTCATAAATACCTCGATTTAGATAAGTATTTCCTTATGTAAGATAGAAGATTGAAGAAATCTCTTCATACGTACATTTTTTTTTTTTTTTTGTAAATAAATAAATAAAAATTTCTGCGCCATCTAGTTCCGAGCTAAGCAACGAGGCTTGTGGTACGGATACTAGTTAGTTGGTATACTACATATATGTTCTTTTTTTGTAAATGCATACATATTATACATAGAAACATCCATGACTCGGATACAAATGTATATGCTCATCACACAAACATTTGTCCCTACCGGGATTCGAACCCGGGACCCATAGCACAGAAGGCAGTGTTAACTACCGCTGGACAAATTAGGTTGTCGAATTATTACCTATATTATTATGCTTAATTTATCTGCAAGTGAAGTAAGTAATTAGCATTATAATTCTCTACATATTTTCTAGTCAGTCCGTGACTTTGGATGCTGTTAAAGATCCAAAACGTCAGGATTAAATAATATCAATATACCACGATAAAATCCGTAAAAACGTTATATTATCCAATATTATAATTATAATGTTAATTATAAATTATAATAAATTTGATACAAATATAACTTTTATTTTTATAATAAAAGACATGCAGAGTTTACTTGTAAGTGAATGTTGCATGTTTCTGTCTGCGTGTGTATATGTTGTTTGTGTCATAACGCTGGTATAAACAATTGTTAGTACACAAAAGGGTAAATTACTACAAATAACTTCTAGGTCATCCACAAAAATATTTGTACAAGATTGGGTCCCTCGTATTATTTACATCGTTTATATTGGACGTTTGTTTAGTCGAAAGCTGTTATGTTTTTGATCATTTCGAGAATATTTTTTAGTACATACTTACGCCTTTTTCCCAAGGGGGTAGGCGTACTTACTGCTTATTAATGTGACGAAAATAAGACTGAAAATAAGACTTATTTTCTTTAAAAAAGCCTTCAAATATAGAATTATATTTTAATAATCGAAAATATCTTGCAAGGTAAATTTAGAGGATGGCGAAACGCTTTGAGAGAAAAAACAACCTTTTTTATATTCGCCTTCCCTTTTTTACGCTTTAAAAAAAATATTTTATGTTTCAGTAAACCTTTGTAACCATAATAGTAAGGTCGATATTGCTGAATACAACTCTCATTTTGGTCTTTATAGAATAGAAGTCTAGGCCTTTAACAGTACAGCAAGAAACATACAGCGCGAATAAAAAACAAGTCGTCTCCAACGATTGAACACAATGGCAATGTAACTAGGAAGGGGAAACAAATCTATAGGAAAAACTGTACCATTATATGAAAAGTCGGTTCCCGTGGGATTCCTACGTCCCGATGCACTGGGAAATGGAAATTAGCAGACAATAACCCTGCACTGCTCACTAGAACACTTTGACTTTGTGATAATGTAGAACGCGAGCATGCGAGGGTTAAATGTCAAAGGACAACGAAGGTTGTGACTTTATGTGATGTTTTTATTTCCTCATTTTTAGATGCCGTAGCTACGTTATTACATGCTCAAAACGGTGACGGAAAATATCGTGAGGAAGCCTGCATGCCTCGGAGATTTCTCTCTGGTATGTGAAGACTACCAACCCACACTATCTAGCATAGTTGAGGGGAGACCCGTACCTAGTGGAACAGTAATTGGTTTGTTGTTTTTGAGCGATCGGTTTCTGCACCATGGGTAGCGGCTTATACTTCTGTACAAATTAAAAAAAATGTGTCGCATATCATAGACACACATAACGCATACGCATCTATGACGTCACACGACAAAATCGTCGACATAACTTTTATAGCCCACATATTAAATGCCGCTGCGTAATCAACCGATGTGATTGGTTCCTACACGTCTTTATTCCTGAGATAGTAAGATTCATTTTGCATTGTACTGTCGGTGTTATACTTTTGTGGTGTAAGCTGTCATGTAGATTGTCGACCACAAACGCACTAACCTCTTCCTGGCCCGTGGGAAACTAGTTAGTATCCGGTGATTGCTTACGGGATCCAAACGTGTTTTTAAAAATGTTTCGTAAAGCACTCCGGTGTTAAAAATTTCAAAATATACGGTTTTACATTGATAAAATTCCTATGTATGTTTGTCTGTATGCATGCTATGTATGTTTTCCAAATCAAAATATTTTTTTTTTCAAAATACAGATATTCAGCTGCATCTAGGTGAACTGGAAATGGTTCCCAACATTGGGCATAGGCTCGATGAAAGAAGGAAATATTTAGGATGTTTTTTTTTCCTTACTTCAATTAGCATAACGCATTAGGAGAATAATATTAAAAACATATAGTAATATTTATCCAGATACAAAATATAATAACCATTTTCCAGCGGAGAAATCCTTTGCGGATCGTCACTCCGCCCAATGTCACCATTTACCGATTATAAAACCACACCCGTTAACCAACCCTATTGCCGGGGTCATGGGATTCGCGAAAGCATACACCACAACCCCGGCGGGACGGCATCATACCTGCATTTCTTGAAGAGCTGGAATGAAGTGTGCCTACTGGAAGGGTCACACCTAAAAGAGTGTATATGTATTAAACGATCCGTGTTCATCACACCTTCTTGATATATCTACTCCTATCGGGAAGTAATCCATTAATATTTTTTTAAATATATTGATGCTGTGTACGATGTGACCAGTGGGCTGGCCTGAAAGAAACCATAGCTAGATAATAGTTAGATCTCAAAAGTCTACGAAGTCCGCACCAGGGTAGCATAGGCTATAGTAGCTTATTTAATGGGGTTAGGGTTAATATTTAGGCTAATATATTGACCTCCTTTTATTGATTGGTAATCCGCTCAATAAAAGGAGACCCGTGCCCAGTGGACAGTAAATGGGTTGATGAGAATTTTTATTCTAGACACTCTCCCTCGGACACTCAAAATTAATTTCCCCGTTTGAAATCGTCAATACTCCAACCAAACTAAAACGAGAAAGTTCCGTTTTACGTTAAATTCCCCTCCCCGTGAACTTCGCCCGTCGTGTTTGGACTTGTAAAATATTCCGCGACACGCTCGCCCCGGGTTTGATACCCGTCACTGTAATAACCCTGAGTGTATTTGCGAATGTGAATGTTTTTTGCCGGGCACGTTAAAAATGTTTGCCGCGTTTTTTTTATCGTATCATGTATGTTATGATATTATATATATATTTAAATTGTTTGTTTGATATATTATGTTAACAAACTATGTACTTATTACTCAGGCAATTTATATATGAAAAGAGCTTGGAATACTAGGCATTCTGCTAGTGACTGTCTGAGAAAATATCACTTGAAAGGCCAACGAAGACTGAATCCTAAACAAACATAATCCATCATCAACCCATTAATGTCCCACTGCTGGGCACGGGTCTCCTCTCAATTGAGAGGGATTAGGCTATAGTCCACCACGCTAACCTACTGCGGGTTGGCAGACTTCACATGCCATCGAGAAATTCTCTCAAGCATGCAGGTTTCCTCACGATGTTTTCCTTCACCGTTTGAGCTTATGATAAATACGCACATAACTTCAGAAAAAGACATAATCCATACTACTAATAAAAGCAAAAATATGCCTGTATGTTACCTTTTCAATTTCCAGTGGCCTCTTGAAGCCCTGAAGCTAGCCATACAACCCGCGACCCGTAGCGTAGAAATAGATAACTCAGGTACTCACCAAACATGTCTAGTCAATTTGTAATTGAATTTTCCTATTAAGAAATTGACAACAGAATTAGGAAACTAAGATTTAGGACCTATAACCATATCAGTTAACTGCAGATGTGCGGTAGTTCTTCTCTACCTATCCTCTCTTTAGCAATACAGGCGTAATAGTCTACCAAATCGTACTCACATAGGAGAGGTTTTAATAAAACAAGATTTCGTAGCATAACAAAACTGTTTTAATTGAGTATATACCTATGCGATTTATTTTAAACCCAAGAGTAAAGAGTAAATATGTAGGCATAGATCACAATAATAGTACCTAATTAATTAACGACGCCTATTTATCAACAATATCTAATTAATCCTATTTGACGAACGACGAACTATCTATCTCAATTCAAATAATAATTATTCGGTGAAATACACAGTGCTCCACTTACACCAAAGCTTGGGCAAAATAATTTACAATTCATTATTATTTATTTTAATTTTAAAATTACATAATATATATTACTTGCAGAGTAAAGGTTTATTTACAGTTTACTTTTATAAGAACATAAAACTAAAAGGTATTAAAATAAGTAATTAATAAGGTAAGGTATTAATTTTAAAATAAGTTAACGTGAGTAAATTGGATGTTTGTGCTGTGTTTTGTATAACAAATAACGCTGAATTATCACTGTGTGCGGTCTTCGTACAAATTATGTTTACTTGACACTATTATGCATACCCAAGCATGGTATCCACCGTATAATATAACGATTTAGGTGCAATAAAGTTAATTGCTTTGCGCAATATAAGTAAATAAATATCTTGTTAAGATAGAAAATACATATATGATAATAAAATTATCAGAAAATGGTCTGAGAATATAGTAAATTTAATATCGGAGTTTATATTTGTAGCCGGTTGATGCCAATTGCCACTCCCTTTTTTTTAAACGTACCCAAATATTTGAATTTTTCGTGTGTTGTGGTTTACAAAGACATATGTATTTACTCATACACAAACGCCTAGACCATGAGCAACTGTAGATCGTACAAATATTTGCTTCAAGCGGGGATCAAACCCGCAACCCATGACGTACCAGCACATCGCTCAACCACTGCGCCAATCGAATCGACAATTATTGCATACAAATCCATCCATCCATCGACCGCATGTAGGATGTTGTATGCTAAACTAAAGCTTTTATTAAAATAATATTTCCAAATAAATAGGGTATTTACTGTCATTTCTGCCTCCGATTTACATTTTCAATTAAATGAGCAACAAGATGTGATGTGTGTGAAGTGGCGTGTATAACATCGTGAATTGGAATCCTTTCCAACAGAGTCAGCGGAGTGAACCGACTCGTAGAACAAACGTATTTAGCTTATTCGAGAGCTCAACAAACACTAAACCGAAGAAAAATAAGACTTATTGTGTTTCAAACGTGCACATTCAAACTGAAGATACTTGGTGTCATTTATATTTCCATTTAAATACTTATTAAGGCATTAAAGAAGTAAAGAATGAACGTCTTTCCGAAAATGCTAGTATAGGACATTTAAAATTCATAGAAAAGAAACAGGCAAATTGAAAGTCAAAATATCATTTATTCAAAGTGGACCAAATTAAATTGGCTCTTTTTGAACGTCAACAATAAATATAACTCCCAAAAAAGCCACCCTTCAGTGATTTAATAACGTATAAAGTGTCATTGAAGTAGCCTAAAATATGGAAGGTGTTTTAAGAATTACCTAGAAATATAGTCTTTTCATAGAACGATAGAGCTCAACGGGTGGTCGGCAATTTTGTTATCACTATCCCATAATAATGGGGAGATGTTCTAGAACTTCCCATTATTATGGAATAATGATATTCAGTACAGTTTAATAAACCACTATACCTGTTTTATCTCTTCCAATATTGGCGGGCACACGATAAAACTTTTAATCCCACGTCACGCGTGAGGGTGGAAGCTAGGTACGTTGGTCCATTTGATCCACCCTCCCAATACCAGATTTTTATTTGTGACATAATATATTTACTCCCTAAATTCTATTTTATCATTAGGTGCAGCCCAGTGGATCGGCACATGCATTGTTGTGGCATATCAAAACTTTTGTCGCCATAGACACGATGCGACCCTCTGTGCAGTATACTAATCGATTTCCCATTTTCATTATTTATGACATGCGACGGCGTTCAGGGGAGAAAAATTGAAAATATGTTTAGCAGATTTATTTGATTTGTTTTGTACACATACATCGTTACAAGTTTTATTTTCAACGTAATAATTTTGACATTTACGGCCCTAAGGGTAAGGTACATTAAATTTAAGAGCTAATGAAGAAAACCTTAACACATCGAAACTTTTGATTTTATGGATTTTGATTTTACGGACATTTTGAAATCTTCACAACAGTCATGGCTGTAGGCAAAGGATACAATAAAAAAATCTTTAGTGAATTTTTTGAGGTGTCGGATCATTCAGTTTCCTAAGACATGAAATATTATCTTAATTCAAACCAACTCGCAAATTCATCTATAACGCGAAGACAATTTAATTAAAGAAAAGTTAGTTTTCTATTTCCATTGGCAATTAAATTGTTGAAATAGGTATTTCTGACTGTGTAATCTCCAATAACCATATTTCTATCAACAAAGTCAAACCTAAGTCATTACAAATTTAGTATATCGATTGCACAACCCACCCACATAACACATAATGTTTATACAAACAAAATGCAAACACGTTTTCAGAATTGCATCGAGTTTCAATAACACCCAGTGTGTTCTACCGCGGTGTCAAAACACAGCAATATGAGGCGATTGTCGATGTACTACGAAGTGTAAGTTTCAAATTGTGTCGTAAAAATACTCCGGTAAATGATACGTTTGCTATACAAGTGTGTAGACTGGTGGCGCTTGTTTATTTAAAACATCTAACATGTTTAATGTTTTACGGGGTTTTTACGAAAATTTTAAACAATCGAGTAACTTTATTGATAGATCTTTACATGTTTTTAAGCAATTAATGCTGTGATAGTGGTGTGACCATTAAATTGTGAGGTCGAAGGTGTTCAGTTAAATACCAAACCACGACTTTTCAATGTTACGTGCATATTTATCACATAGTTAATCAGTTTTTTTATGGTGATAAGGGGGAAAACTAGCAGGCGGCTCACCTGATGGTAAGTGATCACCGCCGCCCATGGACATTTGCAACACTAGAAGGCTTTCATATGCGTCGCCAAACCCTGCAGAAACCGTTTAGGTGTCTTAAAATAGGGAATTACTAAACTGACAGTAAACGCAATGCCCATGCTGTCAGAATTGTCACTCCTCCGACTGGTGACCTTATTCACTCGCAGAAATACAACTACTGTTGATTCACTGCGGTCTTCTGTAAGGCGGAGGTATTTTCCCAGTCGGGTAGCTCAACTTGAGCAAGGAATCTCACCATGCCCTATATCTCAGTGACAGTGAAGGAAAACATAGCGAGGTAACCTGTATACCTGAATGATTTTCACGATGGCATGTGAAATTTGCCAAACTAATTACTCTCAAATAGAGTCACGTGGCTAATAATGGGAAAGAAAATGAAATGATGATGAAAAAGGATTACCTATACTTAAGACGTATTTACATCATTAAAAATAAAAACACCACATTTACTTCGTTACCCCTTCATAATAAAACAAAACACAAATACATATTTTGTCCACATCTCTCCGACAGCGGAGCGCACAATGCATTAATAGAATGCATAAACGTGCACTCTTCCTATCCCACATACATTGAGGGTTCATCTGTATTCTAGTGTCGTCCGTAGTGAACTAATCAAGCGATGCATCCTATCCTCCCCGGAGGGTCGTTGTGGGCCTCTGTCGCATATTAACAGGCCAGCGGGCTAGGCCACGGGACTAAACACGCGCGGTAGCGGCCGTAAATTGTATGAATTATTAAAAGTGTTTGCATTGCAATATTAAATACTTGGTATAGGTTTTGTGAGCTTTGTGTGGACAGCGGGGAATTTGTTTCGAAATTTACGGTAGCCAGTACTGAAATATTTATGGTTGAAAAGTTTTTGTATGAAGTGGTAAAGGAGGGAACATAAGTAATTTCAAAATCTTTTGTTTTGATTGGCTCTTAAGTCAATATACGAGTATATGCATATTTTTTGGACGATTCAAATCTTTTAAGTTATATGTTTGTCAGCTATAATACAAAATGTTTAAGACTGCTTAAACATGTTGTATTATAGCTTAAATTGATTATTGATATTTAAGGCTGAAATTCATATTTCAACTATATAATCCTGGCACAGTGGGGGCGTAAATTAGAACCCGACGAACTGGAAAAAGACACTGGCAAAAGACCTGATTGGCGCAGTGGCTGAGCGATCGAACTGAGTATCACGGGTTGCGGGTTCGATCCCCGCACGGAACAAATATTTGTACGACCTGCAAGTAATTGTTCCGGGGCTGAGGCGTGTGTATGTGAAGATTTGTGTTTTTAAACACACCCACGACACAGAAGACAATCCTACGTTTAAGGAAAACACCTGTCACTAAATCTATGGATCGTCTAGTCTCGGTTCCTTCCCGCCACGCTATCTTCTAAGCCGTGGCCTCACCCTTATGGCATCCGCTCCCGGCGCCGGCGACACACGTCGATAGTATCTCTACGCGGCCTTCGCTGGACACTGAAGGCCCTTTGTAATAATATCACATCACACTACCAGAATTGATAATTATTATGGAAGTACTAGCTTTTGTCGTCTGAGTCCAGGAAAATTTCTTCCAATAAAGCAGTTTGAAATCTGTGTCTGCGGACAGATATATTGCAGCATATTTATGCCACAAACAAAACATTAAATATAACGGCCTGAAACGTTAAAACCGTACTAGGAGTTCCTCTCGTGTCGTGGAAGCACACGCACACAGAGATCCTGAAACAACTACCTATCGACCATACAAATATTTAGGCCGCGTGTGGTTCCAACCCGAGACTTATGGCACTGAAGCTGATCATGCACTCACTACGCCAATCGTGTTTAACAGCGCACCTTCAATCTCTTCGCACTATAGTACAAAGTTCGGATCAGGTATGAATAATTTAATAGCAATTCACCTTGCCTCCCAACCCGGGTGTGCCTGTAGTCACAAATTACGTCACTACCGCCTAACGCCTTCACTACCTGAACTCATAAATAGGCCTACCTCTAATGGGAATATAATCGACTACCTACATAAATTGTAATCTCATATTTCTATTCCATTTTTAGAAATATGTTGTGTAAATCTCAAACTAATGAGCTGTAGACAGTCCTAAATAGCTGACACGTACGTACAGCTTCGCATTTTATTTCCATAGAGGTAGGTAGAAACTACAAGAACACAATTAGAAGATACGGCAATTTAATAATTAAAAAACAGTGTAAGAATCTAAGAACAATTGAATCATAATGCCATTAGGGACAAAATACTGTCGATACCTATCCTAAAAACATTAGAATAATTGAAAAAAACTACGTTCTAACGGATTTTTTACGTTGTATTGTATAATCCTAAAAGTTTAGTTCATGGGCAGATTTGGTTCTATTAAGAATCCGAAACATCGAAATTAAAACAATCTGTTACTAAGCCTACTAATATAATTTTATAAATGTGAAAGTTTGTATAGATGTTCGTTACTCTTTCACGCAAAAACCGCTGAACAGATTTGCATGAAATTTAGCATACACACAGATTATTACCTGAATAAACACATAGGCTACTTTTTATCTATATACCATGCATGCAAAGCCGCAGGAGGCAGCTAGTCGTTTTATATTTCATAGCACCTACATATATATTGTAATATAGCTAGTACAGTATAAATCTTAGCTTTTACTGCTATACATAAATTCACAAAGGCAGGTGAGAATATTGAACGGAGATAAGTCGCGGTGTAGGTTTCCGTGCAACACTGCATCTGGGCAAATTGCAAAATATTATGTAAAGGAAATCATTTACCGTCTTTAGAACTTCTATTAAACTGTTCCACATTAATATTATTACAATATAAGAAAGGTAAAAAAGCTGTGGTAGCCTAGCGGTGTGACCAGTGGACTGAGATGTCAGAGGTCTCGAGTTCGAACCCAAGGCACGCACCACTGACTTTTCGGAAGTTATGTGCGTATTTATCACATGCTCAAACGGTGAAGGCAAATATCTTGAGGAAACCTGCATGCTTGAGAGAATTCTCGATGGCATGTGAAGTCTACCAACCCGCAGTAGGCTAACGTGGTAGACCATAGCCTAATCCCTCTCAATTGAGAGGAGACCCGTGCCCAGCAGTGGGAAATTGATGGGTTGATGATGAAGGTAAAAGCTATGATAGCCTAATGGTGTAACTAATGGTCACTAATTCAATTTCAAGAAATGTTTAATAACAAACCCCAGCACAGCACTAAATATGCGGCTAAAGAGATTTTCTTGAATCATAGTTATGAGCACTCTCTATAAATTCAGTTTTAAATAAAACTCAAATTATAAACTAGATCTTAATCAGCTCAGCCGTGACAAAACTTCCACCCCCACATACCTACACAAAGATACACCCTCTTTTTGTTTTGGGGGTTAAAAACCATTTCATTATCATATCCAAATGGGTTCTACTACCAAATAATAGGATAATTAAGTCTATTATTTTTATTTTAATGCCATTTACGAGCACAAATTCAAACTCCGAGCTGCTGCAGCTTACAGAATTATAATCATTTAAATCAATAAAACAGCCCTCAAAGAATTAGACAATCAATACAGTTATATGCTTAACTGTATTTATTGTCTAATTCATGAATAAGTCATTCAATCCAATTGTATGCAATGTGAGGGTTGTATTGATGATATTAATGATTATAATTCTGTAACTAAATACCTATTACAGGCGCGAATCATATTTTGTTCATGACAAATACCGGCAAATTGCAAAAAACGTACGAAAATTTGAATTTCGCGGGCTAGCGTGGAGCTTCCACCTAATCCACTTATTTATAACATACTAATCATACTTAAAATTGTATTTCATGTGTCATCAGAGGGATCTTATTAAAATTCGGTAATCGTGCCCACCCTCAAACTTGTGAAGTTCTAAGAATCCTCTCAACATTGGGTAGACGAAAGTTGTCTATTGAATTATAATTAGATTATTATTATGAAATACATTTTCAAAGCACACAATACAAAACAATCAAAGAAAAAATATACGTAGGTACCTATGTGATAGATGTTCATAACTTTTGATAGATTTAAATAAAAAGTTCAAAATAAAACACTTAAAGCAGTTGGTTCAGGAGTTTTATCAACCAACTTCAAAAAGGGGGCGGTTATATGTTTCGATGTTTTTCTTTTATATATGTTCACCGATTACTCCGCAACCTGTGAACCGATTTCAAATTTTTTTCCTTTTTGTTTTAAACATTTGGCAATCGCCGATATTAAAAACAAACGGGTACAAAATAGGCGCACTGGTTATAACACTCATTGCAACAGATTTGTCATAAGGAAAGTCAAACGTTTAGTCCCAAGTATTAGAAAAAAAGATTTGGTGGCCCATAGTTACTGTCTAAGTAATGCGAAAGATGCGCTATGCAATTACAGAAAGAAAAATAATGTTCCAATTCACCCCAAAACATCAAAAAAGTACGCAGATCAGTCATCACACGTAACTCCCATTCGGCCGCATATTACGATCAGGAAAGTCCATTAAAATGCAAAAATAACAAAGGTAACAATTAACCCTCCCCTGCCATCCCTGGGGCACTTTTAACATGGATACGCTCAACCCGTAATGTCGGGTTTTAATGCTACTCGTTTATAAACTTAAGCCGGGCATGTATATGATTTGTGTGACGTTCAATGTTTACTGATCGAAAGAAAAATCAAGATCTATGATTGCCTGGTACCTCATCAATGGTCTCGACTTCAATCGTATCGTCAATCAAGAAATCATCGGTCTATTTACTGTCCTAGTGGGACACGGTACGGGTCTCCTCTTATACAGACATATATACCATCACGCCTGTCTTCTCCGAAAGGTTAGGCTGAGGTGTACTAATCAATGTACATCTACGTTTCACCGGTATGTTTTAGGTCCATGTAATAGGGTGCGAGCCTATTGCCATTAACCGGGCACGAATCCAAACTCCGAGCTGCTATAGGGAATTTCATAGAAAAACTCAATTATTATTACACTTTGCTCGATCTGGGAATCGAACCCAAGACCTCTTGCTCAACAGTCGCACTGTAAGACCACTCGACCAACGTCTCCTCTTATTTGAGGGACATTAGGCTATAGTCCTTCACGCTAGCCTACACCGGATTGGCAGACTTCACACGCCATAGAGAAATTGTCAAAACATTCGTTTATAAAAAAACCGAAGAGGAATCTTTCATACCTGAGAGTAAAGAGATTAAACTATAATCCACCACGCCTAGTAAGCATTGGCAGACATGCAGACTTTCTCACTATATTTTCCTTCACTTCCTTCGTTTGAGCATGTGTAGCATACACACACTATTATGTACATAGGTACGTCATAATAGGTCTGCCTACACTATACATATATCAACGTTGGTCGCAATATTTCGCAAGACTATTAAGCGAGTACCTAGTAACATAGCTTATAAATCAAGTTACGATGATAGCATTCGTGATTGGCTGCCCTGTATAGTTTAAAAAAATTCGCTCATCTCGATAAAATCGATGACCGTATTATCGATAAAAATACGGGTTCATACATACAAGGTACTTTCGATTTCGTTCGTGGACCGCAATTTCGCGACCCGTCTACCTCGTCAACCTTCGAGCATGCAGAAATGGAATAACTTATTCACATTCATATTTTACGGCTCATATAGGTATGTGGACGTTATTTATTTTCAACCCAATTTTGTAAAAGCAATATGTAATATGCTTAGCTAATGAATATTAGGTACCTATATACATATCCTACTAAACCTACTATCCTACTAATATTATAAACGCGAAAGTTTGTAAGTATGGATGGATGGATGTTTGTTACTCTTTCACGCAAAAACCGCTTAACAGATTTGAATGAAATTTAACATACATATCGTTTATTACGTGGATTAACACACAGGCTACTTTTTATCTATATACCATGCGGGCAAAGCTGCGGGAGGCAGCTAGTTATACATAAACTTTAACGCTGTGGCATATTGTGGTTAAATATAAAAATAAATAAACACGAACGCTATATAATAAGCTAAATAAACATCAGCGAAATATTAAAAAAACATTTTCCGCCACCAACACTATCGATTTGGAAGAATAGTATATCGAAATTAATATCGATATCAAATACTTGCTGCACTACATATCCAACCTCTTGAAATCCTGGCCCATAACAATAACGTCAATGTTACCAAACCGCTCATCGAGATAACTGGCAGATAAATCTTACTGGATAACGACCCTGTTATTTTATTATGATGCCTTGTTAACCCGTGGACTATCCAGCTTTAAATGGATATTTCTGAGATGGAAGAATAACATTTCAACGCGTATGAGTAGGTCGTTGCACTGTTAAAGAAAAAGAGGTTACATAACTACATAAAAAAAAGTTTTCATTTTGTTCAGGCCGTTTGGATTCAATGAATTGGCCTGGTTTCCCAATATTCGGGTATTTCATATTAAATTCAAAATTGGAACAGTCTGTATTTATCTGTCAGACGAAATGTCAAATGTGAAAAACATTGGACAGCGTTGAAATAAAACTTCTTTAATAATAATCGCGGTATATTGACCTTTACAGAAGCCACGGTTACGGAATCTGACTCATGGTTCATATAAAAGGATATCAAACGTCGCGATTAAATATTTCTCAATATACAGCATAAAAGGAATTTTATTGTAATGTCTAGTATTCTGAACATAAATAACTTGAGACAATGCAAATGCAATAAATTACATTTAATAAATTAAAATTGTATTGCAATATCACCAGTATTAACCCCAAGCTAAAGTACTAATTTCTAAAACTTACTCGAATATTAGACATTGAACCACTCTTATATCGGATTTTATCTTGCTGTATTAATATTAATATGTACTACAAAATACAATTCGAAAGGATCCGAAACATCATAACAACAGAGTATTGTCAACAGAGCCTTTAGTACCAATCATTTGTTTATTATTATTTCCACCAATTAATGATCAAAACCTGTTTTCTAACCGAGAGACTTTCTCTCACAATCCAATTCATTTTAATATCGCTCAACAAGTTCTAAAAATTGATCCAAATAGCTGATAATTTGGGTCAGAATTTACATCTAATCTTAGGGCTCCTTAAAACACTAACCCGTAATAAAATAGAATATCTATTAGAACTTCTTGCTAATGATCATCAGTCACGATATGGTCACAATACCCATCTATTAAAACCGTTTTTTACCCACAAAGCGTTTTCATTTGACCAAAGTGGTCTATTAATTTCAAGATTACTTTTAATGAAAGCACGCTTGCCCTAAGGATAAGTATTCAAATTTTTTGCTGATTATACAAATCAGTCGGACCTAAAAAACAATGTATAAGATAAACCGTACGTCATAATAATCTAGTTTTTTGTCACTATGGTGGCGGAGGAATTGATAGAGAGAGATGACGCTATGCATGTTTCTCTTTCTTAGGCTACGGTCGCTGCACAGCCGCGTATATCATCCTTCGCAAATATAAGAACGATGCTGATGTACAATAAAGCATATATCTATAGGCACTCTATTTCATTGTTCACGTATGCAATAAACTATAGGAAATAGTAGGCAATAGTAGATAACCCGTGTGTAATCGGTCGTGTAATGTTAACTCGTCATCGCTCAACGTCGATACGTGATTGACATTTCACCACTAGGTCCAGGGTTAGCGAACGTAATTTCTATCGAAATTCGCTTAACACGCAGCGAATGTGGTGCATCAGTGACTGTACTTCGAATTTCGAACGTTTAAAGCCTATATTCGATCAACTATTGTTACAAATGTTTAGCTTTATTGAAATCACCTATTGGTAGCTTCGGTCTTACGCATGGTTACTTAGGGCACAACTTGATTTTCTAGAAAAAAAGAAAGGTCGGTTACGTATGGCATGGTTAAAATGTATGGAATTTTAATTTATAAAAGAGTGAGTGAGTTGATATTCTGAACTCTCAATAAATAGTGAATAGGACAATAACACATAGAATATGACTCATTTATTATTTTATAATAGTTGTGGAATCTATCCGCGTTCAGCCATCTAATAATCAACGAACGTGCATCTACAAACAATATTTTACAATCTTACCAATTTTCTGAGACAGTATCGCCCGTTAAATTGTGAATCACTAAAGATGCAAGATGGCGCTCAGGTACAAATCATAGTCAGCCAATCAGCTCACGACTTCCGTTACGTAGAATACTACTTTTTCGTCAGTTTACAATATGTCTAGATTTATTATAAACTAATGGTTCTTACAATATTATGGGGACAGATACAGTAACAAAATGCATGTGCAACTTTATTTAGACAGGTGATAAACTTTTTTGTTCTGCTCGTTCAAGCTTAGGGAATCGTTTATTCAACAAAATGTTGCCAGTATCTATACTTTTTCGTTCACAAATTCAATTTTAATAAATCAATCGACCGCCAGCGTGTAAATATTTATAAACATAATTGAATCTCTACACCTAACTGATGCCTATAAATATTCCAAGAAGTATTGTTAGCTCGTCTGTCTCAACGGTCGACAAATACCAAGCAATATGTCGCGTGAGCTGTCGCGCGACATGTATACAAATGTCGCATGTCGTCCGCGACACCGCGACAAGACGCCGCGCCGCATATTTATGTCGACACTAGCCAGTCACGATTGTCGGACGTTGAACGATGTTACTTAGGACTGAGGAGTCGACTATTAGATTATTTTCTATATCAATAGCGAACGGATTTCAGGGGTAGGTGGAACAGGCTAGTTAAAAAAATCTGAAGTAACTCTTAAGGGCGGCTTCTGACCATCATAACAAGCAACATTAGAAACTTCCCATACAAATTTTAACTAGACCAGAATAAAGCTTCAGAGTAAATTTTAATAAGTATTATCTACATACATAGCCTAGCTTTAAAATATAAAAAAAATCAATAGTAGATAACTTTTTGCTCTGCTCTCTCTCTGTTGCTTTGTTAAATGCCTCATTCTAGAATTACAATAACAACATTTTTATGACAAATAAACATTTTTATTTTATCATTCTTGTGCTGGCTACTAAGCGTCTAGTGTACTTAAATGGATTGTTTAAATGAAATTTTTAATAGCACTTTGGAGTTTAGTTGGATGCCCATTTAATGGCAATAGAGCATGGCTTGAAAGCTTATAAACCAACCGGTGTACTATGGATCCGCACACCTGTTTAACTCTTAAAAGATACACAGAAGGCGTGGCCGAAGGATCAACTAGGTACCAAGATTGTCTATCAAACCTTACAAAGAACTTTTTGAATATTTCTAATATTTTCATATCAGTAATATTCAAAAAGTTCTTCGTATTGGAGCAAATTGGATTCATAAATGTTGAAGCGTCACTCCAGGTTCCTATAGTCAACTAAAGCATAGACATTTCTATCCCTCCTCGGAGGGGGTCGAGGACCGATAGATGCGATTACTACTGCAGACAGGGTACGAAATTGCGTAGCCGATTTCACACCATACGTTTACTAACACCTTAAAATTTTATATTTAGATCTAGCTTTTACCAGCATCGCTAACGTAGACGTAAAGATTTAATTACGATATTTCTACGGATCTCCGTACAACAAAGAGGGCCAACCCTATCTTAGACTCAATTTAATTATTTAAGACAAAATATTAACTAGTCTTTAAGCTGCACCAGATGTATTATAACAATGGACCATATGGACACTATATTATATTTACTAATCACCACCTATCCAGTTTTCCGGACCAAACGAGCTTTATCATTATCATCGACTCATTTACCGTCCCACTATTGGGCACAGCTCTCCTAGGCTATATAGAAAGTACTTAGTGCGGGTTGGCGGACTTCAAACGCCATCGAGAAATTTCTCACAGGCATGCAGGTTTGCTCACAATTCATTAATTGATTGATTTCATGTGAGTGTGTGTGAGTACATACTCACTCACATGGAATCCATCGTGAGCAAACCTGCATACAACTATTGCCTTGGGAACCCGGGACCTTTAACTTCACAGTCATCTAGTCACACCACTAGACTACCACAGCTTAATAAAATTTTATAATAGATAGATCATGTAGCTACATAAGCACCTCCGTCGACAATAATTAACTAGTGCTTAAATATTCTCATTCAATACATCTTTACATAATTTATTTGAATAAAAAAAACATTTCCTCAAGGAGTTTAGGTAACTTGACGGTCGAATAACAACCTCTTAATGGTTCTATAATGAGATTTTTTCATTCATAAAAAGAATAGGACGACTTCCTAAAACGCGGCATTCTAATCACAAGGTGTGGCAGACATTCTATTTTTCCTTTTTTAGGTCGAAATAACTTATTTTGACGAGACTGTGTGTTACTTTAACGTTCCATATCATTTTATGTCAGTTCTCGTTATGTGCGCTGCGGTTTCGCATCAGAGTATTATATGACTTATTACAATGAATATACGATAGGTTATACTTTAGTAATTAAAGATATTGAGCTCTAATAGAATTTCTGTTACCTAGAACTCGTGAATTCTCGAATAATGACAGTTAGTTAGGTCAATTGTAATTGTTATAGCATACAGTTTAGTTCCGTGTAATGTTTTAAATTAATTTCTTAGCTAGCAGGTATATATAATGTTGTAATATACATATTATATCTTTGTTTCCACAAACACTTACGGCGAAGGAAAATGTGAAAACATAGAAGAGACTTAAGTTCTTATTTAAATTATTGTTTCTCCATTCAATTTCAAGATATTTAAGAATATATTGCTGCCTTTTTTACTCGCCTATAGAGTGAAAGAATCAGCACTATTTGGCTATTACTACAATGAATATCGACCCAGTTAGTCCAGCGGTAGTTAACACTGCCTTCTGTGCTATGGGTCCCGGGTTCGAATCCCGGTAGGGACAAATGTTTGTGTGATGAGCATAAACATTTGTATCCGAGTCATGGATGTTTCTATGTATAATATGTATGTATTTACAAAAAAAAAGTATATATGTAGTATATCAACCCACTAGTATCCGTAACACAAGCCTCGTTGCTTAGCTCGGAACTAGAGGGCGCTGTGTCATAATGTCCAGGAATACTTATTATTATTTATTTAATATATAAAATAAACAAATGTATTCATACTGATTTTTCATCATTGGATAGAAATGATACCAATATATCGCGATAAAATATTTAAAAAACTCAATACTGTAATATAGTATAGTAATTTATGAAATCGCAAGACGTACCTTGTCCAAAAATCCTATCCATAACCTATACATTTACTTTTTATTCACATCTGCTCTTAGCGAGATACTCCTGTCTAAAAGGCGGTTAATGCTTTAATAGACTTGTCGTGATGCGGGGTCCGGTCTCCGGGCGGTCTGGCATGTATATTATGTATATAATGGCATGGCATGCCATTATATACATAAGGTGCGTTGGGGTAATATCGGCACAGGGGGTAAAAACGAAAGAACCAAATTTCCAGCTTATTCGGATATATTTTTGAATGCTAACAACATTGCGCGTCACGGCACAATAAAATACAATAAAGATATATAAAGATATATAATACAATAAAAGATAGTTTATTAAAAATTTACGCAACTTTAATGTTAATAAGCGATACAGATAAATTTAATATAATGTGTAATTAAGATAGATACGTACTGTATATTTAATTAGTGTAATTATATTTGTTGTGCCCGACAGGGTCCATAATTGTCTGTTACCATCTATAAAAACATTGCAAATAAATGATATGAATATGAATAATAACGTGGGGCATTGCGCGCCGAATAAGCGGGAAATTTGGTTCTTTCGTTTTTACCCCCTGTGTCGATATTACCCCAACGCACTATACCATATTATAAACACTATGTTCGGTTATTCCCAAGATTAGTCTAATTTAAATACCCCATTTTTACCTCGTCTTAAAGTCCAGACAAGGAAAATAGTTTCTTAAAATCAGCTTCGATTCTTAGAAATCGATTTGAAAGAGATTAAGGGTATTTTGCAGTTTTTGTTGTCCAAACTGCAATGCTTATAAATTAATATATACATTTTTATATAGATACGTTAGCCATTATTCTTATGAGTTAGTTAGTCTGTTAGTGTTAGTTTAGTTTTGTCAACATCTTGATTCTTTCATTGTAAGTTATTAATTTAATCTTAAAACTTAGGCTTCGACGTCAAACCATGGATTCGATTTCGAGGTTAATCAAAGTTGTGCTGTAAGTACCTAGAGATTTTGTGCTTGATTTATATTGACAGTACGCTCGTCTCACGTGAGATCTAAACTAAGCGCCCTATAAGTATAAGTACGTATGTACCTTTTAAAAACATCCAGGAATACACGCCTAATTATATGCTATATTATATTTTGAGTATAGTAGCCATATATAAAATCGTATACTATAATATTACATTATATTCAACGTATTATTATTTAGTACCATAAGGTCCATAAACTCGGTGCTTAACGAGCTAGTCTAATTCTATTTACAAAATATGTATTAGGGCCCTTAAAAATTGCGTCAAAAAATAGTGGGTGTGTATTTATATAGGAAAACTGCTGATGGAGTAGAGATATAGAGTACAAAACACAGTAGTGCGCATGCGCGAAGCCTCCCCTAGTCTGTCTGTTCGTTAACCTCAGCTGTAGGGTTGCTAGCTAATCACCAAACGAATAATCGCTGGAGGATTTATTCATTGTTGTGATTAAATTTTTTTCACGTCCAAAATAGATTTTTTTGTGATTTTTTTTTAAATTTTCAATCTTTTTATTTAGTGTCATATCAGTCATAGTTCGATTTGCTCAAATATTTGCAGTTCACTCAATCGGTTGAGCACGAATTTAATGTAAATTTAAATCACTTAAAAAATAATATCACTAAATTATACACATTTTTTACGTAAGTGGTAGGGTACCTACATGAGTGTTTCAGGGCAATTTTATTACCATTCCATTGTGAGTGGCTCTTTTTAAGAAAATGTACCAAACATTTTTAAAACGAGTTACAGAGCAATATCTTACGAAAACCAACGTATTCAAACGAAATCCGTTTTCCAACTGTCTTCATTTCGACATTAGAATCTCCTTACGGCAGTTCGAAATTTAAATCTCCCATTTCAAACCATTCCATACACTTATGTAAGAAGAAATATCTAGCCAGCTAATGTTGGGTTGGCAACCCTGCACGGGATGTGAACATGCAGTAGCGAGGAAGCGGATTTGTCTCGAGCGCTGCAAGGTCGGTGGTAACTAGCGCGGGTTGCTGGCGACCGGGGTGGAGGGGGGAGGGGTCCCGCGTGATTTTTCTTCGCAATTTATGCAACCGAATTGGGCAGATTTATTATGCGTGCTTTGTATTACACCGTTTAGGGTTGGATGTTTTATGTTTGATACTTATTCCCATCGACATATTTACTCTCCCGCTGTACGGGTTTTCTCGCGTTTGAGAGTAATTTTGCTGTAGGCTGTACGCTAGTGCGGGATTTGTTAGGGACAAAACACAGTTACATGCCAAACTTAACGAAATATTTTAATTAAAGCCAGAACCGAATACTCCCTATTTTAACTATGATAATCATTTTTGATTAGTAACGAAAATCTTAAAAAAAGAATTCTGTTACCTTTTTTTTTATTAAAATTGATTTTTATTGAAACGTTTTATTTTGTAAATATGGTAACTCTTCAATCTAAATATTAGTACAATCCGGCTAATCGTTGCAACGCCGCATTACAAATCGCCGCTGTTTTGCAAAACGGCTAGGCGTAATGTAAAACGGCGGATTATACTATTTGGCTGCGACATGTATATAATATTTAATCGACAGTAGTACTGATTTAAGAGTCTTCAGATCTCTGTCAATCGCGTACTTTTTTCATGTTCTATGGGTATATAGGTCAATAGCTCTATGAATAAAACATAGGTGAGGTTCAATAGGCTCGCCCCTCATTAAATTAGGCTTTACAGCTGTGCCTATGCCGCTGAGAATAAAATATTCATCTAAAAACCCTTTTATTAACGATAATATTCAGCCTTAGTTAATGACCATTCAAATTTTAATGTAAAACTTGCTTGGTCATTAATGTAGTCATGTAATGTGTGCTGTGGTAGCCTAGTGGTGTGACTGAGATGTCAAAGGTCTCAAGTTCGAACCCAAGGCAGGCACCACTGACTTTTCGGAAGTTATGTGCGTATTTATCACAAGCTCAAACGGTGAAGGAAATCTGCATGCTTGAGAGATTTGTCTCGATGCCATGTGAAGTCTGCCAACCCACAGTAAGCTAGCGTGGTGGACTATAGCCTAATCCCTCTCAAATAAGAGGAGACCCAAGCCCAGCAGTGTGACGTTAATGGGTTTATGATGAAATTTTAATGTTGGATCATAAGTGTGAGGTGAGGCATGTATAGCTCCAATTACAAAATTATAGAAAAATAACCAACCTACACACACATATATACACATTGGCAACACAGTATCAATGATTAAATAAAAACTAATGACGACCCATTTAGCTCAGCGGTAGTTAACGCTGCCTAGTGTGCTATGGGTCCCGGGTTCGAATCCCGATAAGGACAAATGTTTGTGTGATGAGCATAAAAATTTGTATCCGAGTCATGGATGTATCTATGTATAATATGCATGTATTTACAAATAAAAAGTATATATGTAGTAGGTATATCAACCATCTAGTATCCGTAACACAAGCCTCGTTGCTTACCACGGAACTAGATAGCGCTGTGTAATAATGTCCGGAAATACATATTTATTTATTTAACGTCTATATCAAAATGTAGAATGACTATTTCCTAAACATATTCCCAGTTAAAAAATGTTTGAACCAAAAACGAATTCAATTATTTCAAATAAAGAACGGGAAAAATATTGTATTTAAACGTAATTAGTCAATAATCATATATAATAGAAGCTTTATTAATATTCGTGTTAAATACAAAAATAACACTTACAATTCAGTTATCACAAATGTGTCGCCCTCTTAAAAACATCAGCTAATTAGTTGTGTCGTCTCTTCTTGATATGCCTAAGTAATTGCGTCCTTAATTAATTAGTTAATTAAGTTCAAACTCAATGTATTACACGACAACACAATCTTTCTTCCACTAGTCATACTTGTCACCAAGAATCAAGATATCATGTAGAAGTAATATCATATTAGTAATAAGATTTAGGTACTATTATGAAATAACAAATGAAATTTGTATTAATTTCTTACACTGACGCGAATATTAAACATTGAAATAAAACTAACACGGGTTTTATCGCGGTATATTGATATTATTTTAACCCGACGTTTTAGATCATTTACAGCATCGATGATCACGGGCAGACTGAGGTGTTGGTTATCCTTAAAGTTATAATTACCAACAGCTACCCTACATTTTTATTTATTATTGGCTATCCGATTTACGCAAAACGTGCTCACTATGTCCTTCCGTCGGCGTCGTAGTTTTATTTTGGATCTACATTTAATAGAATCTATGAAAGGGTTCCAAGCAGGTAATACCCAGTCATCTTCTCAATTGAAATTTGGGTGTTATTTAATTTCAAAACCGTAACGAATCATCGTGGGTATCTCATCCTGGGACCCGATTTCTTGACACAAACTGATTATTAGTAATTTGTAAACATACCATAGACAAACCCCAGCATTATATCGGATGCAACTAACCACCAAGCCCTTGCACAAGAAAACCGATTCCTGCCCATCATCACCGATCTACCACTGACATAAATGGAGAAAAACTACTCAAACATGAGTAACGCTAATAAGTAGAAGTAAGTTGTATCCAATAATCGTTGTCTGTGACAGAGTTTTAGTAACAGTGAAAGGGGAGAGAATTAAATTTCAGTCACAAAGTGAGAACAGCTATCGAAGACACGCGCCATCGACGCGTTGGGTTAAAGACCACAAGTATCACAACTGTACATGATTACGGAAAGGTTGATAACCCATTCAACATAGACACCGTTGAAGTACTAGGTCGATTCTTAAGAGATCAATGTAAACAATTGGAGGTAAATGGGATAGATGAACATATGAAGTAGTGTAGTGTGTAGTAGTTTATGAATTCCGTCATAAAAAGTCAAACATCGGATTTTAAATGTAATAAGCAATTTTATATAGCACTTTTGATAAACATTGTAATGATTATATAAAAAATTAGCTGCCCGTTCGTTCTGTCAATCAAAAGTTAATAGTAAAAAAGAAATAAATTGGTCGAGCCATTCAGCAACATTCATTTATATTTTTTATATTCTATTCTATTTTCATTTATGGCAACGATGCCGATGTCGACAATTCTGCCAATGTCAGAAGTGTTATTCAATAACACTTCTGACGCTCGCCACAGAGTGTGCTTGCTCAACACGTGTGTCAAGAATTTTGGCTGTTTTTTCAGTGATTTTGTGCCTTTTTGTGACTTGTTTTTGTGTTTTGTGAGTCTGTCCGTTCATTGTGATAACAATATAGTAAAGGTTTTGTTGTTAGTGTCCTTTTAACCCTTTTTAACATTAATTTTAATTATGGATAGGAAAAAACCGCCCGACCCTCCCGATATCCCTCCTTCATCATCCCTACATAACTTAAGCTCCACTCCCAACCTGTTAAGTGAATTTGCTGAGGTCGCTTGCAGTTTAAATGACTTCCAAAGCTCACAAAACCCACCCAACACCCGCAAACGGCCTGTTTCGGACGAGACCCAGAACCGCCCCCCTAAACTACCTAGGAGTCAGGTAAGTCGGCTAAAATATTCCGTATTGGACAAATCTCCCTTCCTTGTGCATGTTTCCCGTCAGGAAACTCAAAGTAATGCTGGCACAACTTTACATCCCGTTACATTCGGCCTATTTTTATTAAAAAATAATATCTCCAATATTGTTCGTGACGGTGTTAAAAAAGTTGGTCGGAATCGTATTTCTGTTGAGTTTGCATCCCCTCAGGATGCCAACTCTTTCATTTCAAATTCGCTTTTGGTAAAACATGGGTATGAGGCAATCATCCCATCCTTTAATATTACTCGTATGGGTGTAGTTACAGGCGTGCCTACAGACTTAACCGAGGAGGAGGCTAAGGAGTATTTAACTGTGCCTACAGGTTGTGGGCCAATCCTTAAAATCAGGCGTTTAAATAGACGATTTGTAAGAGATGGTATAACGGAATGGAAACCCACAGAAACCTGTGTCATCACTTTTGATGGTCAGGTCCTTCCTAAAAGAATTTTCTGCTGTTATACCGCTCTCCAAGTGGAACAATATATTTTCCCAACAATCCAGTGCCGCAAGTGTTGTCGATTTGGTCACACAGAATCTCTATGTAGATCAAAACCACGCTGCAGTAAATGTGGCAACGATCACCCAGGTGATGGTTGCAGCATTTCTGAGAGCGAAGCCTTCTGTGTGTCGTGCTCTGGTAATCACTTTGCTAACAGCAGAGCTTGCCCGGAGTATAACAGGCAGAGGAATATCAAAATCATTATGGCTGAGAAAGCCATTTCCTACTCAGAAGCGAGTAAAACTGTCCCGATTGCTTCTCGCAGCTATGCTGATATTACCAAATCCCAATCTCAGTCATATAAAAAAACCGTGACTCTCAAGCCTAGGACCCATGCTCCCCTATCTCCCTCTTATGACAAAACAGCTCACCAGCTGTTAATTAATTCTCCTCCATCTTCTCAGCCTAACGGTTGTGCCCTAAACAGCCAACCGGTTCAACCTCAAGAAAACTTTTCTTCTATTATACAAATACTGATCAACCTACTTACTACTTTGATGTCTTCTACTAATCAATCTCATTTACCGTCCAACGTTGCCAATTTACTTATAACTTCTCTTTCACCGTTTATCAATGGCTCCACAAGTGTTCCTTCAGTGGAATGTGAGAAGCGTGTGGCATAAGAAGCACGATCTCACATTCCTATTGAATAAATACAAACCTATAGCTTGCTCTATTGCTGAGACTTGGTTAATTCCAAGCCTCAGTTTTCGTATACCTCATTTCAATATTCTCAGATGCGATAGATCTGATGGCTATGGAGGGTCGGCTCTCTGTGTGAACAATCGTGTCCCACTTGCGGCGATATCTTTGCCTCCTCTTGGTGGGGATGTGAGTATCGCGGGAGCTAAGGTAGAGGGCATTACTCTCCTTTCTGTTTATATCGCTCACCCTCACATTAATTTTCTTAGCAATATTAAAACCATATTAGAAAATTTAGACGGCCCTGTTCTTGTCATGGGGGACTTCAACTGTCATCATTATAGATGGGGTTCAAACCGTTGTGATTCTTTTGGGGAGGGTTTAGTAGAAATCCTGGATGATCTTAACCTCTGCATCCTCAACAATGGTTGTCCAACTCGCAGAAGTCTCCCTGGACAGCAAAAGAGTTGCGTTGATCTCACCTTCTGTTCCATTGAGTTGGCATCGTCAGCTCAATGGGAGTGCACATATTTGACGCATGGTAGCGACCACTTTCCTATTTAATATCTTTGGCAAATAAAACTTATTTAGAAAAATCCTCTCCTCCACTTCTGAAATACAATTTGTCCAATCCTGATTGGACAAAGTTTTTAACAGAACTGGAGCATAAAATTGATGATCTTCCAAATTTAACTTCACCTTTTACTGATCCATCTGGTCACTACCATGCCAAAAATTGTTATGAAGGTTTTATTGCGGCCATAACGGCAAGCGCTGACTCTTCTTTTCCATTAAAAAATAGTGCCCGTCGCAAAATCCCCTCACCTCCTTGGTGGGATCAGGAGTGCACTATGGCAGTCAGGGAAAGAAACGAGGCTGAAAAACGCTACAACGCAGCTATGAACCATGTCAACTTAATGCAGTATAAGCAAGTATACGCTAAATCTAAGCGGCTTCTCCGCAGGAAGAAACGTGTGGGCTGGGTCAAATTCTGCACTTCATTGTCACCCTCTACTCCAGTTTCATTAGTGTGGAAGAATATTAATAGATTTAGGCGTGGTTGCGTTTCATCCATATCTTCCCCTATTACCAGACAAACTGCAGAGGTTTTTTTTGATAAAATTGCTCCCACATACGTGCCTTTCCGCTCAGAGTGTCTACAGTCGCCTGTGAGTATATCAGAGGACCCCTTTGATACCCCTTTTACCATGGAGGAACTGATTGTGGTCCTCAAACATGTCCGGGACACTGCCCCGGGTATTGATGGGGTTCCATATTCATTTATAGTACATTCTGGCAATAAGGCTAAATTGTATTTCTTAAATATTATTAATCTCTGTTATTGCCATGGTTGGGTTCCTGATCAGTGGAAAACACAAATTATTATTCCTCTTCTGAAACCCGGTAAGCATGCTGATGACCCGAATGGTTTTAGGCCTATTGCTTTATCTTCAGTTTTGGCAAAATTACTTGAGCACTTGATTAAAAATAGATTAGAGTGGATTGTAGAATCCAGAGATTTGCTGCCTAACTCCCAATTTGGTTTCCGGAAAGGGCTCGGTACCATGGACAGTGTTGCTGTTTTAATAACGGATATTCGTCTATCCTTCTCTAAAAACGAATCCGTTGTTGCTGCTTTCCTCGACATCTCTTCCGCATATGATAGTGTCCTTCTTCCCATTCTCAGGCAGAAATTGCACCAGCTGAGTCTCCCGGCTAGGATGGTACAATGTATATGTGGATTACTCATGTCTCGGTCTCTGGTCCTGAGAGTCCAGGGAGAGGAGTTCGATAGCAGGCAGACATGGAAAGGACTTCCTCAAGGGTCGGTCCTTAGCCCTTTGCTGTACAATTTGTACACACTTGACATAGGCTCTTGTTTAAACAATGACTGTCGCATCTTGCAATATGCCGATGATCTGGCACTATATGTGACTGGTGTCTCCATTGTCGACGCTGCCTCATCGTTATGCCTGTCCCTGGATTCTCTGGATCAGTGGCTGTCTAATCATGGTCTGTCCTTATCAGCTCCAAAAAGTTCGGCAGTAATATTTTCCCGTAAAAAATTGATCCCTCATGTTTCCGTGGGCATTCAGGGTCAATACTTTTCTCTAGTTAATAAAGTTAGATTTTTAGGTGTATTTTTAGATTCTAAATTGACCGGTACTCCTCACATAAACTATTTAACTCAAAAATGTGAGAGGGTTATTTCCATTTTGAAAGTTTTAGCTGGTGTTTGGTGGGGCGCCCACCCCTATACCATGAAATTAGTTTACAACGCCCTTATCCGTAGTATCATGGACTATGGATTACATCTCTTAATCCCGTGCAATAAGGGTGCTTTGGCTGGTCTGGATAGAGTGCAGTCTAAGTGCCTTCGAATCATCTCAGGCTGTATGAAGTCCTCTCCCATTAACGCATTGCAGGTTGAGTGCGCTGAAGCTCCCTTGGCCCTTAGAAGGCAGTATCTGGCTTCCCGATTCCTATTTAAATCATTATCCACATCCTCCCATCCCCTTCTCCCGAAACTAAGAGAGCTTGATGCCTTATGCAGAAACTCAAATTATTGGAAAAATAAAGAACCCCCCTTAATCCTTAAAACATTTAGAGTGTGCCAAAACCTAGAAAGTCCCATTGCCCAAAATCCCAGATTACCTCTCTTTAATTTTGCATACGAGGTCCTATATTTCACACCAAATATATTGTTTAATATTGGCATTTCCAAAAAGTCCCCTTCAGCAAATCAAGCTTTCAATGCGGTGGTGAGTGAGCGATGGAATGGGTTTCATAAATTCTTTACAGACGCTTCAAAATCAATTGACGTTAGCTGCACCGGAGCTGCAGTTTACTACCAAAATTCCAATATTATTTTAAAATTTAAATGCCCTAAGGAGTCCTCTGTATTCACGGGCGAGTGTGTCGCTATATTGGAAGCATGTCTTTTCATAGAATCACATAATATTAGCTCAGGGGTAATATTTACTGATTCACTGAGTTGTCTTCAAGCTTTAGTTCAAAATCCTTTTAAAAGTAACCTGCATAGTTCCATCATTTTAAAAATTAAAAAGTCTTTATTTACCTGTTTTAATCAACAAAAAAATGTGCAGTTAGTATGGATCCCTAGCCACTGTGGCATTAAAGGCAATGAATGTGCTGATACTCTAGCCAAAGAAGCTAGCTTATCTTCTACAGCGGACCTTGCTTATTTCAGCAATCAGGGGTATGATCTGGTGAACCTTCCAAAATAGAATCTCAATTCTTCATGGCAGGAGCAGTGGAATCAGTCAAGTAGGAAAAAAGCTAAATTCTATCAAGCAGTACAACCAATTATAAACTCAAAACCTTGGTTCTATAAATTCAAAAAAGTGTCCAAAACGGTAATATCTACTATATGTAGAATCCGCATAGGTCATTGTTGTTCTCCAGTCTTTCTCCACAAAATTCATATCCGGGACTCTTCTCTCTGCGAGTGCGGATTAGATGAGGGTAGCTTGGAACACATTTTCTTTGCATGCTCCAAGAACGACCCTTCACTTGACTTATATAGCCGCCTACCTAAACTGAAGATTCCCCTTCCTATTAACTTCTCAGCTCTACTCACACATTCCTCTCCTGAATTGCTCCAGTCACTAATGATTTTTATTCGTAAAAACGATATCAAGTTATGATTAGATATCCTGTGAATATTGGTGTGGTGTATATATTTTGTTCTGTTTTTTTTTTTTTTTTTTTTAACCATTATTTATATATTTAAATTTTATTGTTTGTTTCAGTGTCGTCCTACTAACTCAATAAGGCCTACATTTAGTGCAACAGAATCAAATCAAAATTTATTTTTAAACCTCTTTAACAATCATACACTTCGTGTCTTTCAGTATCACTTCTGACATTGGCAGAATTGTCGACATCGGCATCGTTGCCATAAATAAAAATAGAATAGAATAGAACACTTCTGACATTGACACTGACATTGACACGAAGTGTATGCTTTTTAAAAGACCAAAGGTTTAAAAATAATATTTTTTATAGATAACATTGCGCATTCGTTCGTTCACTCACTCTGAACTGTGCAACTGTCACTAGTGTCAGTTGCACCTGAACTGCGGGGAGTTCTGAATAAAACGACTTCGAAGTGGGGAGTGACGATTCTGAATGTAATACTATTAGCAATAATGTTGTTTGTCCTTTAATTAGAAAACAATCAGAAAAAATCTTCAGTATAATCAAAATTTATCGTTGCTTGACGTGACATACTTTTTCGCAATCTTTACGTAAACGATAATACACACCTTTGGTGAAATGTCAAACCACTTTTTTTACTTAACTTTTTTTATTGCTGTTCTGAAATGAGTACCTATTTCTTTAATGGAAAACTTTGGATCATGAATATTGGAAACAGAATAACTTTTTTATTAGTATTAAAACCGACCATTGCTTCGCTATCATTACATTACTTACCATAAACTGTGAACATTTTCGCGATTTAATAATGTGAATGTTATTATGTCATGTGTTTTATACAGGCTGTTAGTATGAACAAGGGTTGCATTGTAGGGTTATAAAAATATTTTCACTCTATATAAAACGTCCATTATCTGACCGGCAATTTTGTAAATAATAATATTTCTGCAAAATTTAACTAGTTAAATCGTAAAAATTAAACCTATACCCGTAAGAAAATAATAAAAAGACATGAATCGATTACGTACCTACTTAATTAACAATGATAAACTTGAGTGGAATGATATGTCAGCTAAGACATTTTTTATGAATGATTAAATTACGAACATCAATCAGTCCATTTATTACTAAAAAAAATTGACAAATTATTATTAAAGTCGTGTAGATTTATAAAAAATATTTCAAATTTTTCCTTGGTACTTAAAACATATTGGTTCCCAACGACCTAGGGTGTTCACGCAAACAACTAAAATATTTAAGTCAAACAGTTTGTTGTTCTACGTAAACACAAACACTGCAAAGGTTTTTGCTGACACGGAAGAGGACGGAACGACGCTCAACTTAAAAGGGTCAACCCTAATTAAAGATACGGTTCACAGGCGTTTGATTTTACTTTATTCCTTTATCTAAAGGTTAAAGGAAATATGGGTAAGTGTTTTTGTCCTGGCGAAAGGTTACGCTGGAAATGTAACATAGGTAGTATCAAGCTTGTATCGCCGAAGGGTTGAGCAGGAGGCTACTGATATCATCATCATAAACACATTTACTGTACCTTCTAATGTTGGGCATGGGTCTCTTCTAATTTTAAGAGGGATTAGGCTTTAGTCCACCTCGCTAGTTTAGTACGGGTTCGCGGAGCTTACTCGCCATCGAGAAAATCTCTTAGACTCAGTTTTCCTTCACCGTTTGAGCATGTGATTGTGATTGACAACTCGAGATAACATACTCTCGGGAAATAAAAACTCCTCATTGACTACTGAACTAAAATGACATTTATAGGTACATGTTGTAGCGACATCTATCTCGCCACATAAGAACTACGAACTCAGCGCGATGACGCAAGTAATTCTACATCGCGCAAGTGACATTTGCACGCGAGAATGGATATATACAACCACCCAACATCAACCGTTGGGCAGTAGCCCGCCAGGCACAACACCTCGCCTGGTCGGAGGATCCTCCTTTACCAGTGGAGGGATTACCACCTCCTTCCCTCCATACTGGTGACCCCGAGCTGAACATCAACGCAACCTTCGATGACCAGCAAGCTTCGCCTTCATCACTCCTCACAGCACTCTCCAGCGCATCACCCTGCCAACCAACAACCCTCCGGCTTCAACCCTGACCACACGCCTGTAGCGGACGCACATGCCTGGTCAGGACCTTCAGCCGGCATCAGCAACTTGGCACAGCACACTGCACTTCGGCCGGTCATCTAGCAGAGCCACTCTCTCCTGGTCGACGCAGCAGCCAGCCACTACGCATCACTGCACTACCTCGACTCACTGAGGCATTCGCAGCATCACAGTCCCGACTCACCGTGGACTCACCGCAACACAGTCCCGACTCACTGCGGACTTACGCGGCAACCTGTTCCGACTCACTGGAACATCACACCTGGCACTGGCAACACGCAACAACCGCTGACTCTTCATCAGAAGCATATCGACCTCCGGTCTCGGAGGGGAGTGATGTAGCGACATCTATCTCGCCACATAAGAACTACGAACTCAGCGCGATGACGCAAGTAATTCTACATCGCGCAAGTGACATTTGCACGCGAGAATGCATATATACAACCACCCAACATCAACCGTTGGGCAGTAGCCCGCCAGGCACAACACCTCGCCTGGTCGGAGGATCCTCCTTTACCAGTGGAGGGATTCACACCTCCTTCCCTCCATAATGTAAATGTGTGTGTGCAGAATCGTGAGCCTGTTTACGAAACAAACTATACTACGAACTGCAGGCCTGAGGTAACTGATGTCAGGAGGGGGGGAGGAGAGTGACCGTAGTGTACTTAGTGCTATTAATTTATTTTATAATAACTAAAATCTACGGCATAGGCGAATGAGTACTAAACCAGACAGAATAGAGTAAATAATTCTATGCAGCGATATGAAGGTGTAACTCACACAGTCTTCGTGACATCCGTACTCGGCCCGCATTAACAATGACCTTAAGATGCAATGCCGTTGTCAACGGGCCATTGACCTGTTAGTACATTATTAAATATGAAACCTTCTTAATTTGGACTTCAACGCTTTTGATGGTTTGATCCTCGTCTCATCTGAGAAAGAAATCAGTGAATTAAACGCAATAAAAAAAAACAGCAAAATTATAGTAAACTAGGATTTTTCCCGTGAATTCGTCTGCGTAGAAATAGTAATTTTTATTTCATATCCTCTACTTTTAAGATATTATCGATTCCGCATAGAAACTTCCACCCTTATTTTCGGCCCTTTCAAAAATGGGACGATTGCCGGGGCATAAATTAATCCTATATCCTTCCCCGGGATACAAACTATCTCCATGTGAAATTTCATGTAAATCGTCTCAGCGGTTTAAGTGTGAAGAAGTAACAGACAGACACACTTTCGCATTTTTTTATATTAATATGGAAGTATGGACTAACAACTAAAGTTATTCGATAGTTTACAATATAAAATTCTGTCACTTAAGTTAGACTGAACTACAAACAGTGTAAAAAAAGTCATTAAAATCGGAGCATTAGTCTAGAAGTTTATCGCGGACATAATATATAACGTGACACGATTTTTTTTATACATGTATAAAGAATGTACACATAGTCCCAACAGTGTAACTGTACTTTTTGAAATTATCCGCAATTCTAATGTTATATCGCTAATTTTCGTTCGTTTTGTGATTTTGTTATCAGCTCTCTGCTGTAAAGTTCGGAAGAGCAAAATGTTCAGCACCAGTTTGACGAATAGCTCTAAGTTCTTCTAAGCTGGCAGGACAATTACAACACGCATTTTTTTAAGCGTTAGTGTTTAGAAAATTCCATATCGACGCGGACGCGGCTTAAGCCGGTCGTAAAACTTTATATCTTCGTATTAAGAGTGTAAATGAAGGCAAACGTCGATCTGTATAAAGTGACTCGGTGTGGTGTTTCGGTGAAACGAAAGTGTACACTCTTTTTTTTCTAGCAGCTTCTTCAGACGGTTTCAACCAGATTCTGCATAGAGCATGGAGTAATCCTTAGTCGTTCTCATATGGAGAAATGAGTCTTATGATCCACTCACTTTTCAAACTTATTATAATCATGCATAAGGTGCAAAAATAGTTTGCCCTAAGATTGTTTGATTTGCTTATGTTTTTAATAAAAACGTTGCCCCACACTAGGATCTTCTCCTGTGTCATGGGTGCGTTTACAAACACAAATTTTCACATATACAAACGCCCAGGCCCGGAACAACTACCTGCAGAACGTACAAATATTTGCTCCGTGTAGGGATCGAACCCGCAAGCCGTGACGCACAAACCGATCGCTCAGCCACTGCACCACTGAGTCGTCAAGTGAGTTTGCTGATTGTGTGTGTATTGACTCTATTGTGCATTATTGTGAGTTGTCAAAGTGTTACCAATATTTAGAGTTATGACCGTAGCTACTAGCTCACAGTAAGTATGTTAGGTAAACGTCGCTCAAAGAAAAGGCATATACAACAGAATTTGTACCGCAATAGCTCAATAACGTATACGTTGTGCTGTTAATGTGGACGTTGCACAAATTACAAAATAAAATTACTGATCATAATATGACAACTTGCAATTTTATAGGCCTGATATTTATGTACGAGGGAAAACGGCAACTGGCCAAATACTCAACGGCTACTCA
The DNA here is from genome assembly GCA_905163465.1 of Craniophora ligustri. Taxonomy (NCBI): domain Eukaryota; kingdom Metazoa; phylum Arthropoda; class Insecta; order Lepidoptera; family Noctuidae; genus Craniophora; species Craniophora ligustri. Next base: position 3,046,677 of record LR990960.1, on the reverse strand, counting down.
AATTTAAGTAGCCCTCAAATAGGGTGCTGCCTCTTTCTCTTCGAAAGCGAGAGAAAAAGGCAGCAATATATTTGAGGGCTCCCTAAATTTGAGTATTTTTAATTACTGAAGTTCCTACTAATGCTGACATGCTTCTCATATGATCAAGCTTCTAAAAGTTCATTACATTATTTTCTAAGATTAGGGTCAAAGGTATATTCCACTAAAATTATAAGTATGGCCGTATAATTTGTTTATTACTCATAAAAAACTCGTAAAGAGTGTAACAACCATTATTTTGATGAAAGTTCTTCCCTTTCACAAAAACCGCCAATAACGACGTCTAAGCCTGTGTCAGACTTGTTATAGGAAATAATGAAACATAAAGTCATAATGATAACAAAACTTAAGGAACAATCGCTCTGAAATACAATGAACGTAAAGTAAAACAGACGGATGACGTCACAAGTCTCTATAATGTAGACATAATAATTACGTGGACGTCGGTAGGTACAGTCATGATAGCCATTATGCCTCGCAGTTCAAAGAGCGTAACGGACAATAAGACCTGTGGCCTTTACGCCCTTTTAGTCCCAAGGTGGGTTGAAACTGCACTGACTTGCAACATCAAGTGCAATATCAACCCACGTAACCAGCTACCAAACACACATATTAAAACTCATCAAAAATAAAATTGGGCTATGCCAGCCGTATTTGTGCTGATCATAGATGATGTGAAAGATGGATCGTCTTATATGGAATCAACAAGATTATTATCTTATTTGCTAGGCAAGTGTCTTCTCCCGTTTTGGAAAGATTAAGGTTAGGCTATGGTCCACCACTATAGCCTTGTGCGGGTTGGTAGACTTCTCATGCATGAAGATTTCTCAAACTTGCAGGTTTCCTCACAATGTTTTCCTATACCGTTTGAGTTTCTTATAAATACGCACATAACTTAAACACATAACAATAAATCAGTGGTGTCCACTGAATACTACTGAATGTAAAATATATACCTTACTGGTATATTTTATACTTCTATAGCATTTTTTTTAGGAATTCCAAATAACTCCTTCATTTAAAAAATCCTGGGGCACTGAACCTACAACCTCACCTTCAACAAAAGTTACGTTACGGCCACTATACTAACGAGGTTAAGTTAATCATAAATAGTCATGTAAGTTTTAAAGTAAATCACTTTTGAAAATCAGTCCAATAAACTGTAAATATAATTCAGATACCTAGAAGATACACTTTAGCTTTTTCTGAAGACCCTCCAAGCATCTGGCACATGAAGCAATCGATCACAATAAAGTAGGTTTACGATCATGTTTTCCTATAAAAAGCCGAGAAAATAACACTGGCGTATGACATATTATTCCAACGCACGATCCCCAGAATTGAAATTTATACCGCAGCTTCCCCGAGCAAAAAGATCAATACATATATAAATAATTATGAAAAGGTATTAAATATTACGTATCAAACAGGTTCAAAGGTATAAAAATTACGAGGATATATGTAAAAAGGTTTAAAATATAGGTTTTATGACACAAAATGTAACACTATTGCTGGAATTTTGAAGAAAAATTCATCGCAACAACGTGTAAAGGCTTCTTACTCGCAAAAGCGAATATAGTCAAACATTTTGATACAAATTGGGCTTAAATAGCCCATTTATTGACACTTTATTCAGTAGAGCATAATACTTACTGCAGTATTTACTTCAGTAATAAGTGTTAATAGCGCACGTGACACAAAAGTAAGCAGGGACCGTTTAACGAAAACACGCAATCATCATACGCAGTAATTAAACGGAGTATCACACGATATCAGACCTTAAGGGCTTAACACGACTTACCTTATAAACGTAAAACTGTGACGAACTAGTGAGGCTAACAATCCAACATGACAATAAAACACACACTATATACCACGGTCACAACACTAGCTCGAAGTCCACCGTAAGGGTTTTTTTTTATTCTCGTTCCGGAATTGGCGATGATAGCGAAGCGAACGCTCTCGGGTCTGTCTCGCGACTGGACGGTATCGAGCGGCGACCGGCGACTCCCCGCGCCGCTCTAAACCAATTTATAATACATACAGAGGCGCAGCATCCCCTGGAACCCCTACATCCAATATCAAACCTTAACACCCCAAAGATAAAGCAACATTTCGATTGTATACAAGATGCCGCAGAGGCAAAAACGTCGCCAATCCTCGCAGAAAAGCCAAGGGTGCGAATTGTGTACGTTTCCTTCGCTTATAATTGAAATCAACGTACAAGGAAGGTCTTTCAGTTTGAATATTCATAACAAGGACCAAATTAATCCTCATCAAAGTTAGGAGAGACTTTAGTTGTTCCGTATAGAGTTCCTAGAGACCTCGGAGGAATAACTGGCAATAGCTTCTTGTGGCGCGGCTTCAAATCTTGCTCATAGCTTAAAAATTATTTTACGAAAAACTAAATCAAGCTCTCTCTTAATGTATCTCTCTTACTTTATGAATTGTGATGATGTAAATAAAAAAAAACTATTACATAATTTCAATATTTGACTATTTAAAAAATTATCAGTATCCAATGATTTGACATATTATACACAACTTTTGCCCGTACTTCGTCTGCGTAGAATTAACAATTGTATCCAATCTGCTTATTTATTGCTAATCTTCTATAAAGTTATCAATTCCACATACAAACATGCAACCCCCTTTTCACCGTTTTAAGGGATGATATCCGGGACAGAAGCCATCTCCATAAAAAATTTCATCTTCATCAGTGAAGAGGTACCTAACAGAAAGACACAATTTCGCATTTATAATATTAGTCCTTACTAATACTTCCATAAGTATGGATGATAGAAACTCCTTTACAATTTGACAAAATGGTGACATATAATGTTCCCAGGGATTTTGGAGACAAAATCTGAGCCATTTTCCGCAAAAGGGGGGCATTAACATTCTTCCCCACTGATGGCAAGGAGCCAAAAGATTCTCATTCCTTCCCCCACAATATTTGAAATATTCTGTAGTTATTACGTCACTGGAAATAACTCCATCATTTTTCATACTACTTGCAATATAGAAAGAAATCACTTTTGTCATTAAATATAAATAATAATAATAATAGTACTTCTTTCGCGGGCTCTACGACCTGAAGTAGACATTGGTCTCTGAGTCTGACATAAAAGTTCGCCATTTTTTCCTATCTTGCGCCAGGTCTGACCACTCGATCACCTATAATGTACCAAAATATTATTTATTTTCTCTTCACAATAGAAAAATGACATACATACACTCGCGCCTTTTTCCCTTTTTTCACAATCGATAAATATGGATATAATAATTAATAAAAAACTGCGTTAAAAAAACCGACTTAAAAACTAGAGAGTTAAAAATAACTTAATACAGTTTTAACTTCTTTTTAGTTTTAAAGGTATGAATAAACGCGTCATCTACGTAGAAAATTTGAGGGTTTCTCTCGATTTCCCAAGGATCCACTTTGACTTTGACATTTTTTTTATGGGACCATACGGAAAGCATCAGCTTTCATACAAAAAAAGAATTTTCAAAATCGGTTCACCGAATCCACAGTTGAGAGGTAAGCGGTTGAAAAATAAACGCGTCATCTACGTAGAAAATTTGAGGGTTTCTCTCGATTTCCCAAGGATCCATGCATCAGATCCAAAAAAATTTTTTATGGGACCACACGGGAAGCTTCAGCTTTCATATAAAAAAAGAATTTTCAAATCAGTTCACCCAATACACAGTTATGAGGTAACAAACATAAAAAAAATCCGAATTGATATCCTCCTCCTTTTGGAAGTCGGTTAAAAATACTCTATGACATTCTCTGAAAATACACAATGTGAGACACAACCTGGTGGTTTCTAATTGAAAACCAGTGCCCCAAACAGGTCACCTGTGCCCCATCCTCGGCTAAAATTATGTATTTACAATCTTGATTCCATAACAGAATCAGTTAGAGACAATTCTTAAGCACCTATTAAATGATAGACTACTAATTAAACTCGAATCAAAATCTCATTGACTCATTAAAAAGATTACTGTATGAGCTTATCGCTTTTTATCACATCTTTATTAGCTTACATTCGTAGGGTGTAAATTGATGTACATCTATTCGGGTAGAATATTGTAATTTAATCTTAAATGAATTTCCCGGACTTTATAAATTTAGTACAAAACTGGTCATGAGTGAGGGAGGGCGATGATATAGCCGCTGTCATAGCCTAGTGGCGTGACCAGTACACTGTGAAAGTCAACGTTCTCGAGTTCGAACCCAAGTCACGTACCACTTAATTTACGAAAGTTATGAGTTTATTTATCACATTCTATGATGAAAGAAAACATCGTGAGAAGACCTGCATGCTTGAGAGATTTTCTCGGTGGCGTATGAACTCTACCAACCCACACTAGGCTAGCTTGGTGGACTATATCCTAATCCTATAGCCTAGTCCCAGCAGAGGGATAGTAGGTAAATGGTTTGATCATAATTATTAATATTATCACATATATCGAGCACAGTGTCCATAGTTTGTCTACCCTAAGAGAGCGAAAAAACATACTGTTTATATACAGCAGTTCCCATCTTACTCTGCCTAGCTCTTTTAGAATATAGGAGTGAAGATATAAATGAATGAAAGACTCGAGCGACCGTAATGATGACGTAGAATCTTCTCAAGTATTACAAGACGTATGAGATGTTGAGATGTACGTATTTCTCAGAAAGCACGTAGGTACGTATGTTGTAACATCTACCGACATCTAATCTTATTAAGGAAGTTATTTCGGAGCCGCGTAAACCTTAAGGTACCCCTAAGCTCAACATAATGAGGGAACTTCTCCGGGAAATGAATGATGAGGTGAAAATGAGATTATTTTTCGTCCCAGTAACCAAAATGAGTACGGACAACAAAATAAAACACAAACGATTACTTAAGTGTTTTGTTAATGATTTTATTAAAAGACTGTATGCTGTCTTACTAGTCTAGTGGGGTGATTTCTAGACTAGATCAGTGGCAAGCTGGAGTTTGCGGTTAAAGCCGTGTGTTGGTGTAAGATAATGGTGTCTTAAGTAAAAAAATACATCAATTATTAGAAACATGAAATGTGAATCGTTTTTTTTTAATATTTTTTTTAAATTCATTTAATGACTGACACTGAAACCTACAATTCAAATGTCGATATATTTGAGAAACGTTGCTTGAAATTAAATCTTATTTCGCCATGATTCCTATATATAAATATAATAATAGTAAATGTTTATTAATTACTCAATATTGACCTGGTAGTTATTAAATCCTTATGCACTGAAGGTTAATAGAATCAAATAATATAACACAGAACACTCACACAAATTTAATTGTTACCGCATTAACTGATAAATAAAATATCGAACCATTGGGACATCCTTAATAATCCTTACTTATTACGATGAATGCGAAAGTATGTCTGTCTGTCTGTTTGTTACCTCTTCACGCTATAACCGGTGAACCGATTTAGATGAAAATTTGGTAGATCGATAGTTTGAGTCCCGGGGAAGGATATAAGATAATTTTCATCCCGGAAATATGCCTATAAAGGGAGAAAGCTTGAAGTTTGAATGCGAATAAAATTACTAATTTTACGGTGACGAAGTCGCGGGCTAAAGCTAGTCGTATAAAAAGATATGTTTTTTTGCCTACTTCAGTGTCGGAAAAAAAAACAATGAATGAATTTACGTATAAAAACTCTTTGGTTTCCTGCCTAGAAATGGTCTAAAACAATTTATTCCACAGTCCCTATTTCATATTCAAATCTAAATTGCACAATAAAAAGTTGTCACTTAAATACCCAGCGAAACACGCAATAAATCATAATAAAACATAAGCAACCTTAACACATTCGTATAGAGATCAAAATTTAATGGTATCTCCGCATCAACATTTAAGATTTTCTGTTAAACCCTCAAAGTCTTTTTTCCTAATTAAAAATACAATTCGATTTGTTCAGCAGTTTCGTTTTTATTTGACACAAATGCAAAACATTTCAGAACTTTGTTTTGTACTAACAAAGATTATTTTAATGTAGATAGGTACTTTAATTCTTTTTTCAACCCCATTTACATGAAGTGTTTTTATTGATGTGAAACTTCTATAGCCGCACGTAAAAACGATTTCTGGCGTGGCGAAAGCGTCGCCACGAAATTTAAATTTGATTTTAGGTCTATTTTCAAGTTTACCTTTTTTTTCGAATTGTGAATTGTATTAAACCTCTTTGAGTTTGTGTTACTATGTTTCTTTTAACACTTATATATTTTTGATGTGGAAAAAAATCGTAATATTTTATTTTATCATTATGACATATTTAGTTCCTATCACAATATGTTCTGCATATTACTTTTACAAAATAATGTCGATGTTTCACATCTGCCAGGTGTCCCGTAACGGCTCACTATTTTTTTTTATTTAAACATGCATCACGTCTTCGAAAGTGGTTGGTCATACAGACAGATATTCTAGTTTATAAAATAATAAAAAAATAGACACGACAGTGTTTCAAGTATATTTTTCAGCATTTTGAATGCCCGCTGGCTGCCATTATACTTATAATATCGGTTGTCTAGTGTGGTTGCTATTGTTTAACATCCTGGATTTGACTCCGAGTTTTCAGCAAAGGTTTATTGGGGTTTTCTAAGAAGGTTTCAGTCACAGCTCGGAGCTCATATTTCTCAGTTAGTGGCAATACATTTTCCTCTTACTATGAGGTAATCACAAGACCTCAAAACTTAGACTATCCTTACCCTTTAAAAATACAGGTGGATGAAGCTTGTGATGGATATGTGTTTGAGTTGGAGAACTTTGTCACTGTGAGGTAGTTTTAAAAATATAATGAAATAAATAATTATATCCGGCACAGCGCCATCTAGTTCCGAGCAAAGCAACGAGGCTTGTGTTAAGGATATTACAGCGCTAGTCGGTTCGTCAAAGCGTAATAGGTAGGTATATCACGTCAAGACAATCCTTACTTAAAATCTAAATATCTATTATATATTATATCTATCTATATTAATCTGTCTATCTATTAATAGGAAAATACATTATCGCCAGACTATGTATATATTATTATCGGTTTAAATGGAAAATAGTTGGTGAGCTATGAAAACAAAAATAGTTTTCGAACAAAATTTTAAAACGTTATCAAAATATTCACACAAATTTGTTTCCGGGTGGAGTTAATAAACAATTAAAAAAACAACTTTGCTCAAATTTTGTACAGAATTTCACGGATAAATATAAAAGTTGGTGAACATTTTACATTAATTTGATAACTTTTAATTATCTTAACAGTTTCAACTTTTAAATTTACGTCTCGCTTTACTTCAAATATGTATAGTATATAAATATCTCCTGGGAAAAATACTTACGTACGTTATAGTAGTACGTAGTTAGTTTGGGTTTTAACAACAATAATAGTTTTCATGATATATTTTAGTTTACCGGTTCAGCTAGTCTTTTAATATAAAGTTTCGTGTCACATTGTTTGTTCGCGATGAACTTCTGAACAAATAAACGGATTTTAATGAAACTTTGCACTGTGTGCGTCGATTAGTACAACTTGACAGATATGTAGTTTTTATCATAACCAACCAATGAATTAGTGGGTGCGACTTGCATAAGATCAGCAACAGTGGCGTAATAGAGAAGAGGCTTTTACTCAGCAGTGAGTGTCACCGGGTGGATAGATAGAACCAACAAATAAAGCCACGTCAACGCGTGGTTAGGTTTACTAGTTTTTATATAAATAAATAAAAATCTCTGGACACAGCGCCCTCTAGCTGCGTGGTAAGCAACGAGGCTTGTGTTACGGATACTAGTTAGTTGATATACTACATATACATATACTTTTTTTTTGTAAATACATACATATTATACATCCATGACTCGGATACAATTTTTTATGCTCATCACACAAACATTTGTCCCTACCGGGATTCGAACCACAGCACAGAAGGCAGCGTTAACTACCGCTGGGCTAATCAGGTCGTCAAATATGTACCTATAGTTTCACATCTGCACGCTACATAATCTGTGTACCTATCAGAGTGCTATCGTCGGTCCGCGGCGCGTTTCAAGGTGCAATCGCATGAATAATTGAGCCGGTGACTGTACTGCTAGCACCTCAATTATTTCCAATGCCTCGCTTTCTTGTATTACCTAGCCATAGTGAATCTAAAAATTTTGCCCCATAGATATTGATAGAATCATATTTTAGTACAGAGCTGATTTTTGCCGATCATCATCATCATCAACTCAGATATGCCCAGCATAGGTCTCAAATTTCGAGATAGTCCACCACGCTAGCCTAGTGCAGGTTGGGAGACTTCACATGCCATCTAGAGAGTCTCTCAGGTTTGGAGGTTCTCGCGAAGGTTTCCATCACCGTTTGAGTATGTGATAAATACGCACGTAACTTCCAAAAGTTCGAACTCGAGACTTTTGACTTTCACAGTTCACTGGCAGCTAGATGCATTAATTTTGCCATTAGGACGTTCGGCTGTAAAACCACCAAAAAATTGTTGTGATCAAATTAATGTCCCTATATTTATTTTTCTCAATTGAACAATCAACAATAAAAGAGAAATATTGAGCTTACCAATCATTTTATTGATAGATTCAATATTTCATTTAGAACAACAAGCTCAATTGGCTACTCATACTATTTTAATCATACTATTATAGATACTGCTACAATCGACGATGCCGATATGTGGGATATTATTATAGATGCGACAGTAGTTCTTGATGTACGTTTGTTATCTTTTCACACATATAAAGCTATACCAATTTTGGTATGAATATAGATTGGATCCTGGAGAAGTCCTCCAAGATCCCATCATGGGCTATCAATTGTCGACAACCCGATTAATGCAGAGGTAGTTAACGCTGCCCTCTGTGCGATCGTGGATTCCAATCCCGGTTCGAAATTTTTGTGTGATGACCATTTACATTTGCAGTCATACATATGTATGTAATTACAAAAAAAGTATACATATACATTATACAGAGGTATGTAGTTTATCAATAATTTAATATCCGCCTGCGTTGCTTAGCTCGGAACTAGATGGCGCTGTATTAAATATCTCTAGGCAACAATTTTTTTTACTATTGTAGTGTGTGGAAAGGTTCGAGATCAATACGATTTTTATTTATAACTCGATTGTTTGTTGGAATATAAAGTAGGTGTTGGCAGTTGCGTGCGATGTTGCCGATAACTGTGGCGGCGATGTTTGTGAACATTCCCGACACTTGTTGTTTTTTAACCGCTTCGGTATGATACTTTTTTAATGATGTATGGTATAGGCTATCGATGTTCTACAAGGTAGAAATTATATTATCTCACAGAAAATAAATACCAAACGAGCGTCATTTTGATAAGTTATGGGACGCCTGTCGTACCTACACCTACTTATTAAACCTAAATACACAAACTGAAAAAAAATGAACTCGAACTCGAGACTAAAAAGTCATATCACTTGGATGTTGTTGCATATTATCATATGATAACTTACTAATCTGCCCATAACACATGCCTTGGACCTAAGGAATACTGATGGGATAAATAAGGATTTTTTAATAATATTATTATTTTGGGTTGAGTAAGGAAAAAATAATGTGTAGGATGAGACGTCATAGGATGAATACGGCACAACCCTATTTTTGCGTTATAGAGAAAAGAAACGCGTGAAAGATCTCAAAATCAAAAATCTTTATGATTTTACCAAAAATTAAGACGTACTGATTTCTAGATATAATACATGCCTAAAATCAATTATGACCTAGATTTTTTGTACCTATATGGTCGTTTTTGGTCCCGCCTATCACTATAGCACGAGGTGATGATACGAAAATATAATAAATATTATGGTACGAAAATACATATATTATAAATTGATGCAAAAAAAAACTTTTTATCATCCTTGGTCACTGGTAAACTGAGGTCACACCTCAGGCGGAAAGACATACCTACATACTATCGCATTTATAATATTAGTATAGATATTATGGTTAAATATATAGTTTGTAGATATTTAGGGATCAGAGGCATATATTCGTGTCCTCCGACCCACTCGTGTGGTAATTCAATCGATATCCCACGAACCATTGAGTCATTAAAAGACGACACAACGAATACTAGAGCTCCGCGAGTAAAGAATTCCGTCTGTCCACGTTGTGTAATAAAATTCAGTTTTATTAATTTTAAATCCGCAATGTTAAATTCAAAATTCATACAGGATTTTCACAAGGACCGGTCTTTGGCCACCCGGATCCGCCTAATTCCAGCGACCTTTACCAGGTTTTCTGAAAAAAACTCTTTACCAAATGAGAAACCGCAAAACGTCTTTCTTAATGCTCTTATAAGGTGGCATCAAAGAAAAACTATTCCACTTTAATTTAAGAGTAATTTTCATCTGTTTTTTTTATGGTGATAAGGGGGCAAACGAGCAGGCGGCTCACCTGATGGTAAGTGATGACGGCCGATCATAGACATTTGCATCACCAGAGGCTTGCAAATGCGTTGCCAAACCCCTTAGAAACCGTTCAGGTTTCTTAAAATAGGGAGGTACTGAACTGACAGCAAACGGAATTCCCATGCTGTCAGAATAGTCACTCCCCCAACGAGCTCTGGTAACCTTACTCACTCGCAGAAACACAACTATTGTTGATTCATTGCGGTCTTCTGTAAGGCGGAGGTACTTCCCCAGTCGGGCAGCTCAATTTGAGCGAGAAATCTCGCTATGCCCTACCTCCTATAAAAAATTTATCCTATGTTTGCAAAATAATTTCCGCCCGCTCTAAATATACATGGCTCCTTTATCTAGATAGTAACTCAATGGAACAGCGTAGGTACTTTAGTAACAAACAGATTATATTGGAAGCTCAATACACAATGATTTAATATTCATAACGCTTCACTGAAGATTCTGGGATATATTTAGATTAGTTAGATTTCCTAAGTTTGTTGTTCATTCAGGAATTTCTTCGACGTAATTTTAATTATCTAATTCTCAACATTCTTAGAAAATTATAAATGGTAACGATTAAAACAGAGTTTTTTAGTCTAGGCGTATGTGTATGCGAAAATTGGTATCTGTAAACGCACCCAAGTTACAGGAGAAAGTGAGCATCTTCCTAAATTTAAAAAATACGTTTTAACAAACAATTAGTTATACAGTATATTGACTTTTGACACATACGCGAATATTAGACATTCAAAGTCGTTTTGTGTAAATGGAATTGTCAATAATCCATACTAATACATACATACATACATACACTCACGCCTTTTTCCCATGGGGGTAGGCAGAAACTACAGAATGCCACGCGCTACGGTCCCTGCATCTCGTCATGCACGCGCGCCGGTTATACTAAAACTTATTAATATACTTAATAATATTATTTAATTATTTGATATTATAAATGCGAAAGTGACTATCTGTCGGTTACATCTTCACGCTATAAACGCAGAACCGATTTAGATGCAATTTGGTATAGGTACAAATAGTTTAAGTCATATAGGAAGGACATAGTTTTCATCCCAGAAATCATCCCTTAAGAGGGGGAAAAGGGGGTGGAAATGCGTGTAAAATACTCATTTTACGCAGATGGAGTCGCCGGCAAAAGTTAGTTATTCGTAAAATATGTTGTGTAACTGTCAAAAATTAAAACATCAAGACAAACATCACCTCAGTCTGCCTATAACCATGGATATTGTAAAGAATCTAGAACGTCGAGATAAAATAAAACCAAAATATATATAAACTATAAGGATGGGTGGGTGTTCCTCTCTTCTACTACATAAACTTTGCTGTGCCCGACAGGGTCTATAATTATTCCTTTAATTTCAAGCGTCAGGCTTTATTTTCATTATGGAATGCAATTCAGTATTGATTATATTATATTGTGTTATATGTGTGTGTTTTTTCCTATTTACAATAAATAGCTTAATAGAAAAACAAGTAACTACGTAACTATAAAAGTATTTTAATGTTACCCCCTCGTGCAAATATTGGTTCCGTGACCCGAATTACGTAAATATATTTCTATGGTCCGCAAGTAAACGGCCATAGCGTGGCGATAACACCTATGTGCTCACATTTTCATATATAATTCATGTCCCTAATTGTTCCTTGAGGATTGTGAATGTTGCTCTACATATGTAATAGTGCGTGTTGGTGTATATTTTATTCATTTATTTACGAAAATGGTGCAAAGTGCGGGCTTAATGTTACATATTATCATCATCAACCCATTACTGTTCCACTGCTGGGCACGGGTCTCCTTTCATTTGAGAGGGATTAGGCTATAGTCTACCACGCTAGCCTACTGCGGGTTGGCAGACCATATTATATCACAGCAGTGTTACATATTCTATCAGGCATTACTAAGCTATGGTAGCCAAATCGTGTGACCATTGGATTGAGACGTCAAAAGTCTGGAGTTTAAACCCAAGGCACGCACCACTGACTTTTCGGAAGTTATGTGCGTATTTATCACTTGTTTAAATGGTGAAGGAAATATCGTGAGGAAAACTGTATGCTTGAGAGATTTTCTTGGCGTGTGAATTCTGCCAACCCGCTCTAAGCCAACGAGGTTGACTATATCCTAATCCTAGTTAATGAGACTAAACAAGCGTAATTATATGTCTGATCCTAAGTGTATCTTTTCTCTAAGCTCCCTCATAATATGTCTGGCACTAAAGGAGTTTTTTTTGGCCCAGAGGGGGTCTTCTTATCTTTTGCCGCTCAAATGCTCCTAAACTCCTAAGTCTTGAGCGATCACAAATAAGTTTGCTCCCCAAAAATTAGAATCGTTGATAACGTGTGTATACAAAGGGTGGCGATGCCTGGAGGTGTTTGGGGGTGCGTGGGGGTGCTGGCAGCGTCGGGGTACACGTCAATAATTGGCATCAGAGGGTATTCAGCGGACTGGAAACTCGCGAAATGAGATAAGAACATGTTTCGAATCATAACAGAGATGCTAAAATATAAAATATATTATATTAAGGTGGTTCTACACAGACCTGTGTAACAACCGCGCACCCACTGTTGGTATCCGCGAAAGAACATTGTTACCTTTACCTTTTATACAAGTACTAGCTGACCCAGCAAACGTTGTTTTGCCACATTATAGGGATTGGTGGTAGAAGAGTGAAAATTTAGGGTTATATTATAAGTATTTTAAATGCCAAATCATAAAAAACAGTTTTGAAAAACATAATTTTAAAAAATCTTGAGGGAGGAGCGTCCTTATCACCTAGGGATGTAAAAAGTAGCCTACGACCGTTTCTCAGACCTAACTCTAACATACATACAAAATTTCATAATAATCAATCTAGCCGTTTCGGAGGAGTTCAGCGACAAACACCGTGACACGAGATTTTTATATATAAGAAGATAATAGAGTAAGATCCCAGGGCCGCCAGACATCACGTATTTTCTGACGAACCAAATGTGGATTATTGAGTAGTGCTAGTATGTACTAAGAACGCATGCCTACCAGCTATCTTGCCTAGTGGGCCAATTTTCAGGTATCAGGTAATCAAGGTACATACAAATATTACTTACCTCATGTAAATTCTCCAAGCTGATTTTTACGTATATTTTAGGCAATATCCTTAAAAATAAGTCGCCAATACTCCCAGACACTTTCCGTCGGCCGTATTGCTTTGCAGACGCTTTAAAGCTCCCGAAGGAATTAATTAACTTCACGTAAATTCTGATGCTCCATTCTTGTAAAAGGTTTCAAAATAGTTGTGACAGGAGGCAGACCGATCCAAAAGGCTAATCATACCCCTTAATTCAATTTTAATGCCTCTGTGGGTAGGAGCGTGAGGGTATTATCAACGCGCATGAGAGTGAGGCAGATTGCGAATATGCGGAAGTCTAGGGGATGGTTGGCCCCTTGGATCGCTCTGTCTTCTCGTAAAAGGTTTCGAAATAGTTGTCTGGTGGAGATATAAACAATGGAGCATCATAATTTACGTGAAGTTAATTAATTCCTTCGGGAGCTTTAAAGCTGGGATTCGAACCCGGGGTTCGAATCCCGGTAGGGTCAAATGTTTGTGTGATGAGCATCAACATTTGTATCCGAGTCATGGATGTATTTATGTATAATATGTATGTATTTACAAAAAAAAAAGTATATTTGTAGTATATCAACCAACTAGTATCCGTAACACAAGCCTCTTTGCTTACCACGGAACTAGATGGCGCTATGTAATAATGTCCGGAAATATTTATTATTTATTATTATATTATTGAACGACAAAATTAAATGTTTGATTTCCCTAAATCACATGCATACCACCACACCTGTCAACCCCGAAGGGTTAGGCAGAGGTGTACAAATGCCCACTCACATTTCACCGTTATTTGTTATGTCCCATGTAATAGGGAGCCTATTACCATCGACCGGGCACGTATCCAAACTCCGAGCTGTTACTGAGAATTTCATAGAAACACCCAACAAAACACTTTATTCGACCTGATAATCGAACCCAGGACCTCTTGCTCGGCAGTCACACTGTGCGACCATGTATAAATAAATAAATAAATATTCCTGGACATTATAACACACAGCGCCATCTAGTAGTCCCGAGCTAAGCAACGAGGCTAGTTGGTTGATATACTACATACATATATACTTTTTTTTGTAAATACATACATATCATACATAGATACATCCATGACTCGGATACAAATATCATCACACAAACATTTGTCCCTACCGGGATTCGAACCCGGGAATGGGTCCCGGGATTCGAACCCGGGAATGGGTCCCGGGTTCGAATCCCGGTACAGCACAGCAGGCAGTGTTAACTACCGTTGGACTAAGTGGGTCGTCAAAACTAATAAACTAATTTGTCGTCGTATGTATGTATGTTACAAACAAGAATGTCCTCCATCTTTGTTGCATAATGTTTTCAGCTTTCACAACTCAAGATCTCATGGGATGTGCGATGTAAAAAGCACACACAAACTCGGTCCTACACAGCGTCAGCGTATGACGCTCACTTTGAAATTGAATTTCAAATTAACTTCAGAAGGAGTTCAGTGAAGTCAAATATAACGGTCTCTTTCAATTTTGATTTCGTATGTATTCTGTAGGAATTTAAATCTTAATTTTAATTAATGTAACGTCTTAAATCGTATTGTAATTGAATTTTAATGAGATACTTCCACAATGAGTAAGTACTGTTTGAACCTACGTATTGTGACAGGTTAGATTGTTATGAATGCTTGTACAAACTAACTGCTGCAGAAGTCAAGTGGTCGCAGGCATGGACTGCTGAGCGTGAGCTCGAAGTTTCGATTCCCAGTTGGGGCACAAGTACGGGATTTTCTACAAAAAACTGTAACAGCTCGAAGTTTGGCTTTGTGGCCAATTGATTATAATAGCAATAGGCTTTATGTATGTATATATTTATAATTACGTGTACGGTGTACCTAAAGACATACGTCAAACTATGGATGTACCTATATAATTCTTTTTTTATGGTGATAAGGGGGCAAACGAGCAGGCGGCTCACCTGAGGGTAAGTGATCACCGCCGTCCATGGACATTTGCAATACCAGACGGCATGCATATGCGTGGCCAAAACCTGCAGAAACTGTTCAGGTTTCTTTAAATTCAACAAATTTGTAGACTAGTTCTAACCTCTCAAATTAATACGTAACTACAGACATTTAAACAGTCACCATATTTCAAATACGAGTAAAAAAAAGCCTACAAACACAACCCTAAAACCATATTTTGCTAACTTTTCATTTCCCGATGTCAAACATCAATATTTCAATAACTTTCAAAGTGGAAAGTTTATCATTTTAGATCCGGTCGGTGCATTTAGGTGCAATTTCCTCGCCACCCCACCGCGCCGGGGGCGTTCGGCACGTCGGCAACATCGCCTTTCGGGAAATTATTCCCATTTCCCCCTTCAGAAAGACAGGTGCATTGGATTTACCAGCCACCTTCGACTGAAGAGGCTCCTAAGGCTAATAAAACTGGATAGATCGCTTAATTTCGCTGTCAGTTCGTTGGTAATAAGATTAGAATTCAATTGAGATGAAGCAACGTGTGATCACTGGGATGAAAGTTCTCGAGTTTGATCAAAAAAGTAATTTATGTATGTGCCTAAATATCTCAAGGAATAGTAGATATCCTTGAGATAAATAAGCACAACTGGCAACCCGCGCTAGACTAATTAGAGCAGAAGTGCCATATTGTAGACAAAAAGGGGATGCAACAATTATTTGATAATGGTTTATTGAATAATGGTTTATTAGCTTATGTATTTATGGTTGTTGTTGTATTTTGTTTTAATATAAAAATAAAATTTATATCATTGATAGAGGTGTGTTATGTTGTAGTTTTGAATCAAACTATACGAAATAATGCATTCAGATCGTTTAGAATCTACTCCCCACAATGGCGCATCGCTAAAT
Source organism: Craniophora ligustri (assembly GCA_905163465.1). Lineage (NCBI taxonomy): Eukaryota > Metazoa > Arthropoda > Insecta > Lepidoptera > Noctuidae > Craniophora > Craniophora ligustri. The sequence continues at coordinate 3,030,194 of LR990960.1, read as the reverse complement.
CTTTACCGCGGCACGTTTACAAACTAACCAGTTAACCTATATGTTACATTTCGCACCATTCAGGACAGATGATAATTTCCCCTGAGAGCGCCCAACTTAATACCTACCTAAATCTTCGGCACTACACCATACAGTGTGGTTTATTTAACTGGAACTATTTATAGTTCACTAAACGTACCTATTACTTAGCCACTTAACATTTTTGATGATATTTGGCATGACAGACAGTAATAGCGTACTCCTAAATCATTAAGTTACTGTCATATATTAATTTAAACGATACGTGTTATCTACAAATTCTCACCCTAATATAAGTACAAAGATAACGTAACACGGTTGTCAAACAAATAAACACGTTATCTAATAAACAAATTACACCTATTTTGTTGATAGCGCGTGGAATGTTTATGTAATAAATTATTACACAAATATAATTATATAACGAACACACATTAAACAAAGAAAACAAGACAACTTTGTAAATATAAATTCATACCATCACGCCTGTCGCTCTCGAATGGTTAGGCAGAGGTGTGCTAATGTACACTCACATTTCGCCAATCTATAAATTACTTGATATCACTTCAAACTGGCGACTAAACACTGCACTTATTTCTATCTTAATATGAAATGAAGTCTTTTTAAATAAAACCTTCAATCGTTATATTTTTTTTTTACTCTCACCCGCAAGGAAAATTGGTAGTCAATTCCACACTGTACAAACACTTCCATCGCAAAAGTAATACAGCTTTCACCTTTTCCATCACGAAATATTTTTTCCGCTTTATCTAACTTAAATGATACCATCTGGAAAATTCGCTGCACATTGGCAGTGTTTGAATAACTAGATCTAGCCAGTAGTAAGTCACTATCGATAGACAATTTAATCTTTTAAAATGGAGATGTACCTACTATACTACATACCTACTGCACTTTCTAGATACTGTACTGATACCAATTTTTTTCAGAGAGTATCGACGATATGGGGTACCGGTAACTTAAATAGGGTATTAAGGACCACAAGTCACATCATACGATAATAATAATATCATAATATTAAATATCACTCGACATTATGACACAGCGCCATCTATTTCCATTGTAAGCAATGAGGCTTGTGTTACGGATACTAGTTGGTTGATATACTACATATACGTATACTTTTTTTTGTAAATACATAGATATTAGGTATAGATAGATACATCCATGACTCGGATACAAATGTTTATGCTCATTACACAAACATTTGTCCCTACCGGGATTCGAACCCGGGACCCGTAGCACAGAAGGCAGCGTTAACTACCGATGGGTTAATCGGGTCGTCAAAACGATGGTTTGTTTTCCTTCAAGTATCTGATGAGTTTGAGCCAATTCATGTTCATTTCTATTCAACTTTTTGTAGCTTTAACGAGCATTTAAGGCAATAATCAAGTCAACACCAGTCACTCCCCTTTATCTACAACATCTCACCTCGTTAGATTTCTAAACAATCTACTCCTTGTCCTTAAAAATAGCCCGTTGTCCGCCCACTGTGCGGTTGTCCCGCTAATTCGTTCATTACCATTGAATGGCGGCTCGGCGCCACTTTCGCCGACAGGCCCGCCTTCGCCGACACAGTACGCCGAACGCCGACAACTAGAGGCACAATGTGACGTATGTCGCTGAAGTTGTCGGCGTCTGAATTATGCCTTTACTAGCCTACTAGGGCAGTACGTAAGCTAATTCAACTTTACATTATAATGAATTTGTAAACGCGGCGTTTCTGTTAATATTTCAAAAAGTACCCATATCTAAAGGATAATAAATAGAATTCGTTTCTAGTATTTTAGTCTGTTTGGTTGTGCAATGTAAAAGCGACGCTACAAGTAGGTAGGTACAAGGAAGAACTATATTGTAGTTATAATTACGTTTATTTAGTCTGACTGCCTCGTAGGTCTAGGGGACTTAGTCCGACTGCTGAACAAGAGATCTTCGGTTCGATTCTCAGCTCGATCAAAATTTTATTGGGCTTTTCTATGAAATTCTAGGCGCGCCTCCTATTAATTGTGACTTAAAACATATCGGCGAAATGTTGGTGTACACTAGTACACCTGTGCTTAAGCCTCCAGGGGCGACAGTCTCTAAAGTTTCAAAAACTCTTAGAACTAAATATCCGTATGAAAACGCTTTGTGACGTGACATGATATTAATTTCAGACCATAATTACGTGTTATACGTGTACGTTAAGCTATAGATAAAACATGAACAAGATATTCTTATAAGAAAATCAGGAATCGATATTCACATAGCAATCCTGAGACAAACAATACCACATACATACCTACAGATCGTTATATGAGAAAGAGCTCTGTATCTGTCACAGCTAGCAAGACATACGTTAGGTTACCTGTAACTCAGTGTGATATGTAACAGTGCACTAAACAGATTACTGCTTAATGCAATTACTTGCAGCCGTGAGCGTCGTCGGTGCCGTACTTGTGCTAGGTACTCGAATGTATTGCATGACGTTACATTAATACATAACCCAGCTTACCCAGCCTATGTTATGTTATGTAACGACGTACCTAACCAGCCCTATAAGTAATAAATAATAATAATAAATATTTCCGGACATTATTGCACAGCACCATCTAGTTCCGAGCTAAGCAACGAGGCTTGTGTTACGGATACTAATTGGTTGATATACTACACACATACTTTTTTTTTGTAAATACATACATATTATACATAGATACATCCATGACTCGGATACAAATGTTTATGCTCATCACACAAACATTTGTCCCTACCGGGACAAATAAGTGTATATTTATGGCTATCGCCAAAACACACTTACAAATATACATCATCATCAACCGATTATTGTCCCACTGCTGGGCACGGGTCTCCTCTCATTTGAGAGGAAGGGATTTGAATGGACTATAGTCCACCACGCTAACCAACTGCGGGTTGGCAGACATTACGTGTCATTGAGAAAATCTCTCAAGCATGCAGGTTTCCTCACGAATACTCAATTACTCACGATGTTTTCCTTCATTCGGTGATGCGTGCCTTGGGTTTGAACTCGAGAGCTCTGACATCTCAGTCCACTGGTCACACCGCTAGGCTACCACAGCTTTAGGAATATAAAAAACCCACCATATGACATGCACTGTCAAAAAGTTATCAGATGTCATGTCAGCCAAGCTTTTGACACCATATGTCCTATCTCTATAAGGCCTAACTTTACAAACACACTTTAGTCAAATATACTACATAACTGAGTTAAAATTTAACGAATTCCCCTTTTGTTTTGACCATACACAGCGCCATCTAGTTCTGAACTAAGCAACTAAGCTTTTAATACGAATACTAGCGGTGGTTGACTACATAGATATATTTTTTTAAATACATATTGTAACTACATATAAACAGTCATGGTTCAAGTCACAAATATACTTCCTACCGGGATTCGAACCCGGGGCCCTTGCTACGGAATGTAGCCTTAATAGCGCTTATATAATCGGGTCATCAAATATGTACATTACTTTTATATGACGTAACAATGAAAACTCAATTGAATTCTTGAATAATTTGGTAACATATTTTAAGAAAATTACAGAATTACAAAATTACCTACCATTTCTATAATATTTGTTGCTAGGACGAATTTCTCCTTTTGATCATAATTTTATAAATACCAACATAGTCCAAGATCCCAGGGCCGCCAGACGTCACGTATTTTCTGACGAACCAAATGTGGATTATTGAGTAGTGCTAGTATGTACTAAGAACGCATGCCTACCAGCTATCTTGCCTAGTGGGCCAATTTTCAGGTATCAGGTAATCAAGGTACACACAAATATTACTTACCTCACGTAAACATCATAATTTACGTGAAGTTATTTAATTCCTTCGGGAGCTTTAAAGCGTCTGCAAAGCAATACGGCCGACGGAAAGTGTCTGGGAGTATTGGCGACTTATTTTTAAGGATATTGCCTACAATATACGTAAAAATCAGCTTGGAGAATTTACGTGAGGTAAGTAATATTTGTATGTACCTTGATTACCTGATACCTGAAAATTGGCCCACTAGGCAAGTTAGCTAGTAGGCATGCGTTCTTAGTACATACTAGCACTACTCAATAACCCACATTTGGTTCGTCAGAAAATACGTGACGTCTGGCGGCCCTGGGATCTTACTCTAACACGTGTAAGCTTAAATTTAATTGAGTTTGTGTTGCGTGGGCTAAAAACTACGGAGGTTCAAAGCAAAGTTATAACTTCAATCATAATAAACTATTTTTAGACTGAAAAATGTATTTCATCCAATTAATATGAACACCCAGAATAATTAAGAAGTTCGAGTGGTTATAAACTATCCAATCCATCAACAACCCTTTTAACTGTGCCCACTGCTGGGCACAAGTCTCCTCTCATTTTAAGAACGATTAAGCTAGCCTTTTGTGGGTAGGCAGACTTCACAGGCCATCGAAAAAAATCTCAAGCATGCAGGTTTCCTCGCGGTGTCTTCACCGCTTAAGGATGTGATAAATACACTAAAAAAATCGAAAAATCAGTGCCAGAGCCTTGGGATCGAACTCAAGACAAATGGCTTCACAGGACACCAGTCACATCACTAGCCTAGAACATAACTATCGAATATCATTATGTTATATTGCATGTATACTTAGCTATACTGTTTGACTTAATCATTTCGACAATTTACAATCTCTTTAAAGCAAAAACTTAACGCGAATGAAGGCACGGGTATTAGCTACTGCGGTGTGAATTAAGTTTTTAACGGAGAAACACAAATATAATACATTTGTCATTACGAAAACAGCGTTAATAATATTCACCTCTAATTGTATTTTTCTTATTTCCATTTGTACATTTTGTAATGTCACAAACAGAAATAATACATTATTTCTTTTCAATTATTTTGGAAAATGTGTTTACTTGTTTATATATTAAATTTTAAACGAATGATAAAGGTACGAAAATATAATATCCTGCGAGAAAACACAGATTACATATGTCAAACATTATACATAATACAACGATTGTATCATACATTGTATTTGAGGACACAGCTTGGAAACACAGTACCATAGAGGATGCTTTCTATCATGATAGCATGATCCTCGATTAGACAAAAACCCCTTGCATCCCCTAGGGGGTCGTAAACTCACTAATGACTTGACAGCCCCATCGGTTATGGCGATAGTGGGCAGTAGTGACCACCTGTGAACCTATTAAACAACCCTAATAAGAAGTTTATATGAATAATATGTTATTTTAACCAAACATAATTATATTATACAACTGTGCAAAATGTAGTGACCGTTTTGTGTATATTATACAAAGTCGTCACAGTAGTTAGCCTGTCTAATTGTGTACAGGAACACATCTTCAATTTCTAGACCCACATTATTCTGAAATTTTATTTAATTCTTATAAACAGTAAGAATAAAGACAAATTTATCACAAAACGCAGACCTTAAACAGAGCAAAAGATATAGCGGTATAATTTTATTAAAAGAAACTAAATATGTACTTATTCTATTTTTATCGCGGTATACTGATATTATTTAATCTCGTCAGGGTCTTTGGGATCTTCTATAAGATCCATGGTCTTCTATAATCTCTCCTGAGGAACTAGCAGTGACATATAGGTACACATCTTTTATTCAACATCTTGCATCAAATCTAAAATATAAATAAAAGCTATAGCTCCCCAAACTCCCCCACAACTCAGCGCTAGTGGTGGCCCTTGTAATAATGAGCGTATGAATGGGGTGCGTATCGATTGCAAAGCGTCCTCCGTTGCCTAGCAACGCGGGAGGCGCCGGCCGGCTCGCGGGGTCATACATGCAGCGGATTGTTGATATTGTTACCATAACACATGATACATACAATTCACTTAAAAAAACGATAATAAAACACAAACGGGTGACGCAGGACCGGTCGTCGTGGCGATCCTTGGAGGAGACCTATGTCCAGCAGTGGACGTCTATCGGTTCATATGAAGATGATGAAGATTCAAATGCACTCTCATTTCGTATCCCACTTTGAGCGGAATAGTAATGTAAATTCGTCGTTCTCAATACCAGTGTATAGCAACATACTTAACTCAATGCAAGAATACTATTTAAAATTGACTAGCATTTGGTTAAGATATTGCTTTTAACACACACATCAAAAAATACAGTCAAATTGAGAACCTCCTAATTATTATGAAGTCGGTTAAAAAGCTGTTATAAGTTAATGAATATAACTATGGTTTGTCGAGTCTGAGGTCTTGAGTTCGTATTTAAACAAAGTATATCTGTGATTTTTTAAATGTATGTACTTAGGTAAATAATAAACACTGAAATTGCAGATTTTCTTTACTCAGTCATAATTAATTATCGTAATATTTACTTGATTGTACATGTTTGGTATTGAATTAATCAAATCCTGATCTTAGAACTAGGCATCATATAAATACTTGGCAACTCGAACGCTGTACAGCAAGCAGTGGGGGCCACAAAGTACGCCGCGCAAAATATCACAAGCGCCGTGATGTATGGCGGGCAATCGACGTTACAATCCGTTTGCGGACGGCCTAACGTACGGCCGACTCCGATATCCTGATTGTGTGGGCCACTATACAAGCTGAAAGAGTTTAAATCCCATGGAATACCTCCAGTCCTCTACATATCATGCACAATAAGGCTGTGGAATGAACTATCTACCGACGTTTTCCCAAACGACTACATGGGGTTCTTCAAATATGAAGTAAGAAGATTTTTACAGGGTCCACAATGCGCGAGCGGCACCTCTGACTTTGCAAATGTAAATAGGCTACGGAAATAGATTACCATCAGGCGGGCTGTTCCTAAGCTTTTTTGCCACCATCGTGGTAAAAAAAACGCCTCTATCGCGATAGGTTAAGCAGAGATATTGACCCACAGTTCAGCGATGTGATGAGGAAGTACGTATATTGCCAGTAACAGGACACAAATTGAAACTCATAGCTGCTGCTGAGAATTTCGAAATAAACTCAATAATATGTTTCCGTGATCTGGGAAGCGAACCTACCTCACGCTAGGGTTTTAGACTACTAGATCAATTCTATAAGTTGATATAATATTTTGACAAAATAAGGTCTTGAAATACTAGTCAAGTATTACCTGTACCCGTATAATATTGAAATTCGAAGAAAATGTTTTCATTATTATATTTTAATGAGAAGTTCAGCTTGCGGCCTCTCAAGGCTGGCCAAGATTGCGGTCAAATGCAAACCCACTTAATATTAACGCTTTAACTATGGAAGTTACTGAGTAATTCAAAATGATTAACAGAGTTACGAAAACAGTGGTATGCAGGGACCGTAGCGCGTGGCATTCTGTAGTTTCTTCCTACCCCCATGGGAAAAAGGCGTGAGTGTATGTGGATCCTAGTTTTGTATGTACTATTCGCTGATCACTTGCGCCAGAAGAGTGTATCTCACCGATTATCCGCGGTGAGCGGACCCGGGGGCACCGCATATAGCAATTGATGGCCCAATCAGCGGCTAATAACTCCAATTCATAGTGCTTTGTAAAGTTATTTATTATGAACGGCCACAATATGATTAATGGCGGTTTTGACCGATGGAAATGTAACCTCACGGACTAAACTCTTTGTTATATTATAATTATTATGTAGATAGGTAAATCAGGTACGTAACATAACATAACATGACATACCATCACGCCTGTCGTCGTCGAAGGGTTAGGCAGAGGTGTATACACACATTTCGGTATGTTTTAGGTCTCATGTAACAGGGAGCGACACTAGTGCTATAAACTGGGCACGAATCCAAACTCCGAGCTGCTACTGACTCGAAAATTTCATATAAAAACAAATATACTACCATTATACATATATATAAAGCCTTTTACTCTCAAAGGATAGAGTAATTAAAAATATGATTGTAGCTACTTTTTAATAAGGTACTATTAAATCCAATTATTAACACCTACCTACCCGTTTCCCAGCAATGCTAAAGTAATACCAGCCTAACCTAACCTAGTCTATAAATCAGCATTCTACTACTATTGTGGTCTTTATCTACTAATAACAGTTAAATATTCCACTTCTGTCCGTCTGTCCAGTTAATTAGTGGTCAAAACTGCAGTTTAGAGGCTGATGGCGTAAGATAGGATCGAGTTCGCAAACCAGTGGATAATATCGGTGTTTAAACGCGTTGGTCCAAAGTCTAGTTTATTTTATTTGAATGTTAAAGTAACTAATAGTAAAAATAAAAAACTGCGTTAAAAAAAACCGACTTCAAAACTAAAAAGTTAAAAATAACTTAATACAGTTTTAACTTCTTTTTAGTTTTAAAGGTTTGAAGACGGTGCCAAGCCAAATGTAAAGGTATGTAAAGCCATCGCGCAGTGTACAACCAGGCACTGGCACCGACTTCATACCTTTAAAACTAAAAAGAAGTTAAAACTGTATTAAGTTATTTTTAACTTTTTAGTTTTGAAGTCGGTTTTTTTTAACGCAGTTTTTTATTTTATTTTTTTACTTTTTAGTGTCTGTAATAGGTTCGTTGTATTATATGAACAATAAACGCGTCATCTATGTAGAACATTTTAGGGTTTTTTCTCGATTTCCCAAGGATCCACTCATCAAATCCTCACCATTTTTTTATGGGACCACATGGGAAGCTTCAGCTTTCATATGAAAAAAGAATTTTCAAAATCGGTTCACCCAATCCACAGTTATGAGGTAACAAACATGAAAAAAAAAAAATACAGTTGAATTGATAACCTCCTCCTTTTGGAAGTCGGTTAAAAATTTATAAGTGAGTGCATGTCTTAAACGAATGAACCTATTTATACTTAAGTTTTTTTTGGTCGCAGACTGACAGAATTAGACAGAATTAGTATAGATTAGAAATATTTGTTCCGTGTAGGAATATTTGATCCGTGTGTGAATATATTGACAAAAAAAACAGTCAAGTTTCACGATAATTATACATTTTAGAAAAAATAAAACTTACTTTAAGTTTAAATATATTTAATACAACCATATTAACAAAGCAAAATGATGAGAGTTAATTAAGTAAGTACCTAATTACGTAATACATAGAGTAGAATATAACTAGTAGGCACCAACTCATCAAAACCACTCGAATGCTTCTCAATATCGCGGCAAATTCATTCTTTCATACTTAATATAATCAATTTGGAATGTGTATTCAACGCGGAAGTTTCTCAGACACTTTCAATGCCAAGTTGCCAAGTTTTCTCAACTTCACCCGCTAGTTGTGAATGGAAGTCGGCCCCGGCTGATTAATATACCGCCTTTTCTTCATGATAGTCTCTGGGAAAGTTTTAATGAAATATTTAGACGTATTTGAGCGACGTTTGTTATGTCTGTGTGTGTGTGTGTGACGAAAATTCAGCATGTTTTTACAAAATTAGCAATAATTTCACTTTTATAAAATCCAGGGCTGCCAGATTGTATCTTTCGATACCAAATTGGTATAATTGGACGATGTATTGTATCCATGTGGTATCCATGATCATTTGGTATAATTCGATACAAAAGCAAGACGCTCACAAAAAAAGGTCATGCCAAGAAGTTGTCCGCTAATTCTGCAAAGGATAATCGAATAATCGAGGGATTTGAGCTAAATAAAAAAGCTCATCCGACAGAATGGCATTACATTTGGTATAATTTCAGATGCTAAATGGCATATTCGCATCGTTGCTTACTGGCAACCCTGATAAAATCATTATTTTTGTAACTTTAACTAAAGTTTATTGTTGCACAGTTCCAAAAAGTAGGTCTTATTAAGAAGAACTTGGCTGATGACCAGCAGTGGACATCTAGCTGATATGATGATGACATTGATGATTGAGAAGAGCCCGTATTACAATTGATTAAAACGCCCGTGTTAGAACGCAAAACAGAAGAAAATTTTAGTGTATGCGTAACGATACAAAATTAAAGTAAAAAAAATATTAAATTATTACATCATTAATTGCAGTATTTTCACACAGCCCCACGTACGTACATCATTTATGATATCACGTTTAGCGAGTAAACTTCTGTACCAAAATTCTAAATAAATTCAATACTAAGAAAAAAATACAATATTCTCCCCCTATTCCGATAAAAACGCAAAACACAAACTTTTTTCTTCACACTTCTGCTTACTACGGCAAGGAGGTCAGACATTCGGCTGTATAGGTATAATAAAAAGCATAATAACATAACTTTTGCACAATGTTCGGTTATCTGTGGGGATCTTGTATCTTCACGGCTCATTGCCGACAAGATATAGCTAGAATACAGATTCATAAATACGACCAAAACAACCTGATCTCAACATTACATGAATTTGAAATAGTATTGTGGGTCTTGTACAACTGGTTGGTTATAATCCAGTATAAGAAGATCTATCGCGCCTTTAAGATGTTTCGAAAATAGAGCTTTTTATATCTGGGTAATCTCTGCTTTTCTTTAGGTTTGTACATGTAGTTTGCATATAAAGATATACAGTCATATACAGGCTGCAAGAGGTATATTATCAAAGGGGCTGGTGTGAAGGGCTCGTGGCTAGTAGGGATTCTTAATATAATTCTAAGTCTCTTGGAATTAGAATTCTCTTTATTAAATCATACATATATTAATTAGCCGTGGAATTCTGACAGTTGTTTATGAGTTAGTTAAACCTGAGACCTGAGTCTCGACAGCGTTCAGACCTGCCTACTTTATATAGTTGTATTAATTAAAATAATATAGATAATATTTTTTTTATAGCTTTTATTACTGTTAAATATAAATTGCAATCAAACCTATCTCACATTTTGGTTTAGACTGCCTTCGGTCTGAATCACCTAATCCACTAATAATATAGCAAGTATATGTATATTAATATGTATCTACCTACTTATTTGGATGGCAAGGAAGCAATCTGTATGTATATTTCTTTAAATAAAACATTTTTTTTACTTTAATTTAAAAAATCACTAAATAAATAAATATCTCTGGGCATTATGACACAGCGCCATTTAGTTCCGTGGTAAGTAACGAGGCTTGTGTTACGGATACTAGAAGGTTGTTATACTACGTACATTTTTTTTTTGTAAATACATATATATCATACATAGATACATTCATGACTTGGATACAAATTGATGACTCGGTGGCGCAGTGGCTGAGCGATCGGCTTGTGCGTCACGGGTTGCGGGTTCGATCCCCGCACGGAGCAAATATTTGTACGTTCTACAGGTAGTTGTTCCGGGTCTGGGCGTTTGTGTATGTGTACATTTGTGTTTGTAAATGCACCCACGATACAGGAGAAAATCCTAGTGTGGGACAAGGTTTAAAAAAAAATGTTTATGCTCATCACGCAAACACTTGTCCCTGCCGGGATTCGAACTCGGCTGCTGCGCTGGGCTAATCAGGTCGTCAAATATATAAAAACAAAAAAAAAACACCTAAATTGAGACCACATTGAACTTGGTTAAAATACAAAACACGATTATTGCATGTAATATAATCAACCGAAAAAGAAAAAGGTAAGGTAAGCAATTTTATAATACTAATATAACAACAGCATACATTTTTGGCATTATCTTAAACTAGACATAAAGTTATGATATGACAATAAATCTATTACCTTTCTTTCATCCATACAACAACAACAATCAAGAACAATCGAGAAGCTAGTAATATACGTATCATAACCTACAATATAAACAATAGATACCTATATACAACACCTAACTCATACAAAATGCTGTCGCTCCAATAATGCAGTGCATACCAACAGTTGCAAGTATCAAGTATCATTCAACATAAACGCGACGCCTGACGAGGCGTAATCCTATACAGGGACCGAGGCACGTACTGTTCCTGTAGACTACGAGATTACAGTACCTATTTATACCTAGTACTTAGCTATATAGTAATCGAAACTATTCAAATTAACCAATTCGAATATCAGGCGATAGCCCAAAGAGCTAGACGACGAATGAGTGACTTTTCGAACGACATATTACATAATAATAATTAGTACTATTACACCGGCAGAGGCGTTAAATTGACGACCTCATTGAAGCTGTGGCTGACCGATAGGCATGTGCGCCGGTGCGCCAAAGGTCGCGGGATCCCCACACGGAGCAAATAGGTATACAATTAACCATGATGTAGGTACTAAACATAAAATTAAGGTAATTTAATAAAATCTGCTTCTTCTTTGTGTCGATGGAACATGAATAACGTCAAATCCAATACCCATATTTAAATAATGGCATTAAATCTGAGCCCAGGATATTGCCACATTTACAGCATCGGCATTTCAAAATCTTGCTGGCAGCTGTTCTTCTGATTACCCTGAAGGTGTTCAGCTTGTAGTCAAGTCCAGGTCGAGACTTCCACTACGTCACATCACACGTTGTACCGTCATGACCACGTGACTGTGAGGTAATGGCCATTTCAACCCTGAACCTCTTCTTTCTTCTCCGTCGAAGCTTCGTTATTCTTCTTTCTTCTTTGTTCGATTTTGAAAATATCGGAGGTAATAAATATTCCAAAAAGTTACCGTACCTGGTCTGTGCTAATATAGTAGCTATATTGCTATGGGTTTTTGAGTACATTATAAATTTATAAATACATGTTTTGATATCAATTTTTTTAATTAAATCTAAGTATTCGAAACCTTATACACATTGACACACAGATCATAAACATTTAAATAGATGCACCAGATCTAATTCTGAATACCGACACGACGTTGTGGATGTTCACTATTAATGGTATAATTACTCTAAAAACGTTAATACTTCCGACTGACGTAAAAAAACGACGTAAACAATATCTATCTTCGAATTCAATGATTCAATCAATGCCGGTGAAATTAATATAGAACCACCTAGGAGCTTTACTGAACACAACGTAAAAAAAGATATTGATATCTGCTCGCAATTGGCAAAGCAGTTGTTGAAGAAAGTTAAAAATATAGTAGTTTCAGATTATAATGTTGAAGGCCATCTAGATAAAAAAAAGTATTTAAGCCTTTTAAAAATGTTTCAAATGATCAATTTACAGAAATAAATATCATCATTATCAGTTAGCAGAGTATTCCAGTCAAGCCCGAAAAAGTTACTTCTATGTAAAAGTTTTAAATCATCAACCATGCTGTACACCAAACACAATTTCTATCACAGAATAAGAGGCAATATAAATGAAAAAAATATATAAACAGGAATGGGATATCAAAGGAATATCCATTCTGAAGACAAAAAAAACTTACGGCATTGTTTCACTGCATCGAATCCTGCAACATCGGTCGTCCTCGCTTTTCTCATATAAGCCTGGAAAATATAACATTCCCATATTATGATATTGTACGATATATTAATGAACTTCAATTAGTGTCTCAATAAAAGAGATGAGCTATTGAATACTGTTGAAATTAATGTAGACTATGAACTCTTCGAAATGTTTCAAGCTCGATCCCAAGACCTTTATATTCCTCTAAAGACACTTTATAAAATTATGTGTGTATTTATCATATTCTCAAAAGATGAAAGAAAACATCTTAAGATCGTCACTTACCATCGGATGAGATTGTTAATGATTAAAAAGGACGGGTCAGTCTGACAGATTTTCTCAAATGTATGGGAAGTCTGTAGTCTGAAAAAATGGGAAGCCGCCTATTGAAGACCGAGGAACAAGTTCAAAATCCATCATGAACCAGTGGTACAGTTAGATTGTAATCATAGCATGCTAAAAAGAAATAAATTTTTGGCTTACCTACATTTATTACAAATAAATGAAATCCTAAAATAATGGCATAAGGTATATACTATATGTATGTGATATTAATTACAAATTACATATCGTAATTTGTATTTAATATCATATACATAAAGTATAGTATTTAATTAGTATAGTAATTAATTACAATGCGTTATCTTTAAAAAATGAGTATAAGTTTGTTTATAAAAGACGATAACTTTACTAATTACATAAATAATAGATTATAAATTGGTAATAAAACAAAAATATAGCTATTCCTAACCCAAGGTCAGCTCTAATACCTATATATAGACACAAATAGACATAACCTAGGCTTTGTAACAAAAAAACCACATGTTCTAAAATTTTAATCAAAATAAAATGGCTGTTTTTTTTAATTATAGACCAGAATGTGTTAGTGAACTACTTACATGATGCTTCATGGTTGGCACGTTGCGCAGGAGTGGGCCGAGGCCTAACGAGTATCGCCCGCCCTGCTACCGATACTGTGCTGAGGCAGCAGTTTCGCGCAGACGGCAGGGGCTCTGCACTTAAGTGGCTATTTTTTTTTTACTTTTTAATTGTTGAAATATAACCTCTTTTTACGGATTTCATCGCGGTATATTGGTATTATTTTAACTCGATGTTTCGAATCCTTTACCGTATCCATCACGGGTAGACTGACTGTCAATTGTTTATGATTAAAGTGAAATAAGCGGGTAACCAAATCTACATATCCAACCACTGCTCATAAGAAGCTTATCAGTATCAGTTTGGTCAAAGGCGTTCTCAATGATTACTGAATTATTATTTTTTTCCTTCGGAGGCCTAAACAGAATTCCAGTTAATTCTCAAAAACAAAATAAATAAGTGAATGTATTAGAATTTTTTTAACACCCCAAAAACACTAATATAAATGTCTTAGTATAAGTCTATAATCAATATACATCACGTACAATCACTTATACATAATCAATGTATAAGTGTCTGTTACTTAGTAAATTTCCAATCTTATATTAGCAGATGCTTATGTAATGAAATAAATCGATGTACCTACAATATTTCAGCTTTACGGTCTTAGAAGTTTAGACTGAGTACTGATAGATGTCAGTGAAGACTTCCAATAAATAAGTATAATTTTGAGGCCGAATTCAAGAATATCTTATATTAATTTAATCAAGTGTACTTACTATAGAGTATGTAGTGGCACAGTGGCCCTTTGTTAGCCAAGCATTTCACTCTTACTGAACTTTAACGGTGAAGAAATCTGCTAATCCGAAGAGATTTTCACCGTATGACCATTATAAATACGCAATAACTTTGAAAAGTGGCGCGTGTTTTAGAAGCGAACTCGAAGCTTTCGACTTAATTTTTTTTTTAAAGGTGGCCCCTCACTAGTATTTTCTCCTGTACCGTGGGTGCGTTTACAAACACAAATGTACACATACACAAACGCCCAGACCCGGAGCAACTACCTGTAGAACGTACAAATATTTGCTCCATGCGGGGATCGAACCAGCAACCCGTGACGCACAAGCCGATCGCTCCGCCACTGCGCCACCGAGTCGTCACATTGTCCCCTGATCACATTACTAGGCAATCATAGCAACTCCGCAACCTGGTTACTCAGATATTCTTAGTATAAATTGGTGGTGAAACTGCCGCATCCAGGGTCCCGTGCTATTCTAGGCACAGGAGGTGCTCTTAATAAACTTAAATTCACGGATCGATTGCTCATTATAATATTTAACGAAATGTAATATGCACTATGTAAATTATAATGTAGTTTATAGAAATTAAAATATAATTATCCCTAAGTATAATTATATTTTACTGGTTTATTACTGGTTTACTTTAACTTACGGGTTAATCTTAGTCGGGAAGTAATTATGGTAATAGCTAAGAGAGCAAGATCCGCGGTGCATTCTGTTTGACTAACATTAAATACAGTTTGGAAACTTATCAACTAAGTAACTTAGCTGACGAAGCTAGACGCCAGTCGGTATTTCAATCACCGGTATTATTAAGACCCTGAGTCATCCCACCGCTGTGAAAAAGTAACTAAAATTTCTTCCCTTTTAATCTCCTCAGAAAAACAAAAGATGATTAGAGTTTAAAGCCATTGTCAGCCTGTGGCATGGCAATCGATAGATTTCAATTTGGTTTTGTACCGACTTGACAGAAAGGAGGAAGTGCTTAATTTCACTATAGGTAAGTAAAGTAAAAGTAGTAGTATGTTCTTTTATTGTGCGTATTTTTCGCAATATATTCGCTGTTTGGGAATTAATTATATTTATTATTTGATTTCAGAATAGCAAAAAGATTGTCTCATATTAGTTTCGTTCGTGTTCAATTTGAATAAAGATGTTGTTTTGTTCTGTAAAGTGTATATCTGTTTCAACACTAAGCATTAGCTAAACCTTACTATTACTAATTGAACTACAGAACATAGCAGCGTATAGCTACGGGTGACCAGGAAACTTAAGAAAAAACTACATCAGTTTTGTTTATATTCCAGGACTACGTTTTTTAAATCATAATAGGGAAACGGAAAGGCAACAATAGGTAGTTAGGTAGATACCGTTCTTTTAGAGCAGTTTGAATTTACCATAGAGAACACTGCTAATTTCTTCCGAGATTGAACTCTAAGTACCAGAAACTCAAGTGGTACTATCATTCATTATTTATGACAGTGGAAAACCTAAACAAAAGTTTATCACATTAGGTACCACGTCCTAATATGTCGAACTCAAAACACCACGACCGAAAACCATGGCTCTAACAACTATACGCTAGAGAAAAAATGGGAATGGACTTAATTAATAAAAACAATAACTTGATTACACCTGACGGGGTATCGTATTGCCTTGTGAAACATTTGCAAGCATCGTTCCCGTGCTGAAGCAAATAACTTGCACAACTTACATACCTATAAGCATATTAATTATAATTATAAAACAGTAGAAATTAGAAACCTTACGTAGATACTGGTGTGCAGTTTTCCTTTGATGTTGTTTAACGCTGATGGATTGCTTTTGGCACGTGTAATATATATAATATATAATATAATATACCAGGTTTCAAGGCCATAAGACATTAAAACTTCTACTCCGTAATGTCTGTGTCCAATCAATTAATCAAAAGGTTTATATTGCACATAAACTTTTCAAGCATTTATGAATCGTTAAGCTTCTAGTTGCACGTTTCTGAGAGGTTGGTCTTGTGGAGAAGAATCCTGCAAGTAACTCCACAGATACTTAAAATTCTTCTGTCTTCGAAAAATTATTTAAAATTTTGACAGTACCTACAAGATTCTGGTAACAAGTGTGCAAGGTACAGTCAGGTCAATGGCCAAAGTATCAATATGGATAGTGCCCGATCTTGAGGAGGCAAGGTAGAGAGGAACTTTTGTCATTTGCCCATTCCGGCAAAGATTAGGGGTGGCAAATCAACAAAATCAAAAAAGGCATGTCAAATGAAAATCTTATAAGAATTAAATTCTACTGTCATATAAGGATGAGTAAGGAATATTAGCCACAGGGTTTAAAATAGGTACACATAAGGGCCACAAATATTATTTCACCCGGCGCTGCAGTATCTCGATCGGTCGCATAATATGGTTAATAATTAGGTTTTCTAAGAATTTTGTATCATAATCTGGGTCTCCGTATGATATAGTAAACTGGAAGACCAGATCGAAATCATTAACGTTTTCAAGTATTTTTTTAATTAACCCTTTTCATGGCCTAAGGTAAAAATTTACATTAACAAAATTTTTAGAATATAAAACATCCTTTTTCGTATGTATGCTAGTCCAGAAAATTCGAAAATTAAATGGGAGTGGTTTAAGTTACTTTAATTTATGGTAAATAGGGTAAGTACACAGTAAATAAAATACTAAGTACCTAACTCGTGTGAAGCAGGGTCAGGTAAGCTAATATTGTTGTTCATCTAATGGTAAAGCCCCAACTATAAATTTTACAGAGTAGGTTTGCCTACACAGAAATTGAACCTTAAATAAATAAAATAAATATTCCTGGACATTATGACACAGCGCCATCTAGTTCTGTGGTAAGCTACGAGGCTTGTGTTACGGATACTAGTTGGTTGATATACTACATATATACTTTTTTTTTGTAAATACATACATATTATACATAAAACCGTAAAAAGTCCTTGTATGTATTATAGGAATATAGAATCTAATGGTAATAGGTGCCTATCTGTTGTATATTCCAAGTGATTCGGTATAAGTCATTATTAGTCTAAAATATTCTATTAAACTTTAATAAAGAGATCACGTAATATGACAGTGTATTATTACGCTCTTTTCAAATATTTTGTTGACGCGTAATAACATTTCATTCCACAAACGTGGTAAGTGGCTCCATCTGTTGGCACAAAACTGCAGCAAAAACTTAAACTTTGAAATTTTAAGTCTGAAATGCATCTGAAAAGTTATCGTATTGCTGTGCACGGGTCTTCTCTTATTTTGAGAGAAATAATAAGGCGATAGTCTTCTCTAATCCGATGCGGGTCAACAAACTTTATATTATTATGACATCTCTGTGATGATTGGGGCCAGTGAAAATATCGCAGAGACATGCCATTCAATTGCTCCTATATCTAAGCCCTGAGGAGCACACCCACAGTTTGCCATGATGCTGTCCTATGCAAGCATATTGCCATCTGACTGGTCACAAAAAATCACGAAAATTGTAACTCCGTGCTTCTGTGAATTTTATACACATTTTAATAAGACTCTTTTACCTGAAGTCGAACCAAGGAAATCACACAGCAGCAGTTGCAATATTTTACCAATGTGGCCACTTGACCAATGAAGCAAGAACTGATAAGTATTCTATATACATATCTTTTCTATCTGGTCCTCAAGCTATTTACTAAGCAGGGTAGGGTTTTGTTCAGGGTAGTTGTGAAAGTATTTACGATTGTGTGTTACTGTGTTGTAAGGTAAAATAAAGAGGTTCTGGTTCGTAGTTTCCTGCTGGTGACTTATGTCATGACATGAATCATGTGTAATACTAGCGTCCACCCGCAGCTTTCCCTGCATCGTGCATAGGTAAAAAATAGCCTGCGTGTTAATCCAGGTAGGTATGCCTAATTTTCATCTAAATCCTTTACAGTGGTTTTGCGTGAGAGATTCAAACATCCACACATACCTACATCCAAGTTTGGATGTATGTGTGGTGTAAGTTGAAGTGAAGGAAAACATAGTGAGAAACCCTGCATACCTGAGGGATTCTCTCGGTGACATGTGAAATCTTTCAACGCGCACTAGTATATCGTGGTGGACTATAGATTAATCCCTCTCAAATGACAGGAGATCGGAGCCTAGCAGTGGGCTGATGGCTTAATGCTGATGATTATTGCTAGTTACTAGTAGTTAGTGAATTTATAAGCATACTACACACCAAAATATGTATGAAGTTAAAATAATTGAGCTCTGTTGTCATAATAATTATGTGTTATTATTTCACACACATCTAGGATGAAATGATGATCAACACCTGAAAATGATGAGTACATTTTCTTTTAATCACTTCTAGCAGTACTTTGTCTAATGAAGGTATATTGCGAGAGTATGCATATTCAGAAGAATGAATAAAACACATAATTTAGCAATCATACAATATGTATTTAATATAAGATACAGTACTTGTGACAGGTGGACAAACCATTTTATTTATTTGAAAAAAAATCCTTAATAATCACTACATTGAACAAATTTCAAATTTAAATTAACATTCACTATTATTATGCCCAAATGTGTGATAAATTAATTGAGGTAGATTACCCATCCACTTGTGGGTTCAAAATTATAATTAATTTCACCGATTTCACCATAGGGTATAAGCAAATAAGACAACACATTAAACATTATACTATATATAATTAAATATCTACAAATTGAATAAGTAGTGCACACTATTTGGAATACACAGGCTCCATATAGTTACTATTGTATTCAAACATTTACAATAAAGGAGAACATTCATATAATAAACGCATAATATAGGAAACGTGTTTGAAAGACAACTCGCGAACATTACCACTAGACTAACCCCGCGCGGCGACGCCCGGGACTACAGCCCGGGATTGGCTGGGATGGTCCGGGACCGTCCCAGTCCCGGACGAGTGGGCATCACTCCGTCCCGGACGCGCCGCTCTCCCTTCCCTAAGGCCCAACCAGGCGCGAAGCAAATTACAGTAATATATGCAGAATAATACTTAATAATAAATACTTAACTATTTACATTCCTTGAGTTTCTGTCAAATTGCGAGCGGAAAAATTAAAAAACAATAGACATAATTATTTTATTTTTCCGTCCGCTACAACTTTACGACGTTCAAGCGTGTCTGCATGATAGCTGTAATGTGTTTCACGCCTTCACATAACACCAATGGACACACCATCCAGGATATAATATTGATCAAACTATAGGGCTTAATAATTAACTGGCAGTGATTACAATTGTTCCCCGTTGTATACTCTGTCACCTAAATAATTTTGCATGCGAGTGTGCCCGCAGTGAACTAAAATAACATGAGCAATAAGTGAACAGACGCACCCCACAAACTTGCAAAACCTAACTCAACTGTCACATCGACATGACATAATAAGACTATTGTGGCAGTGATAAAAATATATTGTATCTTTTTCAGCTTACCAATATGTATATCAATGTATTTTCCGATATAATTTCATCACCTCGTACGAAGAGGTTCGTCTTTACAAAATATCATCTCTGACTAACATTTTGAACAACTAACACTAACGTTAATTTAATTTTAGTCCGATTAATTTTACTTGCCAAACACTAGACATTTCATCGCGTCGTAAATATAGCGAAACGAAATTTGTACTCAAGCATTTTGATAGGCCAAAATGTATGTTTGTATAATATGTGACAAACTTTGTTCTCGTAAGTAAAATAAATTTAAATTGAGCGACACTTAACATGTTCATTTAGAATTAACACTCACGGACCTCAACTCAGATCCTCTCATGCATTCTCATCATAAATCTGTTACACTGCCGATTTCTGAGATCAAATATTCAAGTCCATATTGTTACACGGATCGAACAAAATACTAATTTTGTCTTTCTGATTTTGGTGTCGAATTTCACTACAAAAATAATTTATTAAAAAAGCGAGCCAATAAAATATGGCACTACGTTCAGTGCTGAAAAAATAATTACTCTATTTTTTTTTAAATTTATTAGAAAAATAATCAGTACTTTGGAAATGCTCCAAAAGAAAGTCTAAACTGTTATAATGTTAGCATACGATCCCCTAAAACACGCGAACAATCAGGCACCAACTTGACTACTAGAGAAATTTTCCTAAACACTTCTTTGGAACCAAGCCTCTTGCGGCCGGCCGCCGGCACGGACTGCCGTACAGCGGCCGGCCGCGTGCCGTCCCGGCGCCGCACACAATAGTGTCCGGCTTCGCATCCAATTCTCGCCTAAGGCTCCCTCTATACAATATACACATTCAATTTTCACATAACTAGTCCAGGGGCCGATTTACTCTACTAAATG
The DNA here is from genome assembly GCA_905163465.1 of Craniophora ligustri. NCBI lineage: Eukaryota > Metazoa > Arthropoda > Insecta > Lepidoptera > Noctuidae > Craniophora > Craniophora ligustri. Next base: position 3,008,854 of record LR990960.1, on the reverse strand, counting down.
AATCTAATAAAATCTCCGTTCCGGTTTACGATAAGCGATAGTCTGAAAAATACGTTATGGTGTTTTTATACGATTAAGCTTACACCACGTTCACACAATTCGTCCTAACTTAACGCTATAGGCACTAACTAAAAAAATACTAGCGAGATCGTGTGAGCACAGAACACAATGTTATATTCACTTGTATAATCCCTAATGGCTAAAAGGCATTAATAATCTGACAACTTCTGTATATGGGCATCCAAAAAGTTCCTTTACATCTAAACTGTGTGTACTAATTAATCAGCTATTGACGTTAATTCATTGGCATGTATTTACTGTATGAACTGAGCTACTCTTATTGTATATCGTCCCGAGTCATTTCATGGAACTTGCCTTTATAAATGCGCTTAGATCATTGGAAACTACCAAGTACTCGGCTGCGATCTTAATTACATTTATTTTGGTGTTTCTTTTACACAAATCGGTTATAATAAATTTATTATTATTTAGAACACGTCGCAACATTGCTTTTCTATTGGTTTAAGATATAACCATTAACTTACGATAAATTATTTATATTGAACATTTCAAGGCTCCTTACATTTCAATGATCTAAAAACATTCGCCACTACTTTATTACTTCACAATAGCATCACTAAATTCTCTATACCATACACCTCGTTTATACAACACTAGATTTCTTGTATGAATCTAAATAAAATAATAAATTTAATTTAATATTGTTGTAAAATTTAAATAAAAACGCCATCATCTATCGGCAAGCAATACATTTCACAAAATGATACATAGGTGAATTTTCTGATAATTTTATTTATCGGTCGTTTTCTCTTTGTAAGTCAAGTAAAAATACATACTCTAGTCACGTTGACAGTAAACACGAAGATACAAATTGATTAACTACTAAATAGATTTATAATCAGAAAATTTACTCAATTCATTTAGACATGGCCAATTTACCAATATGACTTCATTCAGACGACAGTAAAATGTATTTATTGCTGGCAAATGTGTGTAGAAATTTCTAACATAATATTAAGTAATAAAGTAATAAGAAAACATAGTGTTGTACAAAGGAAAATGATCCTTCAGCGCACAAATCCACATTTCATATTGAATTAGAAATTTACGCTATATATTTATAAACCACTGCTACACTATTGTTAATGTATATTAATGTATCACACATAAATACGGCTAATCTTGTGCGCGGAAACGAACATCGGTTATCAATATATCTTATCACAAAAGTATTATTGCTAACAGTATCGTCGAGGTCAATAAGTCGTACATTACTTTAATGGCAGTGATGTGTATCGTATAGACTACAGACAGTTGTTGATTCTAGCGTCACCAAGTAAATACAGGGGAATAAAATGTCGAATATCAAAATTGTTCGTCCTACGCTAAGTATACTGCGAGTTTTGTATGATATGAGTACACGTGGTGTATAGTGAACACTGAACACTGGACTCGGCCGCTCGGGAAGACATGCGAAGCCACGCGAGCCAAGGGGACTAATTACAACTAAAAGCGAAATCATTTAATACTAAACTACACCGATCGCGTCGAGTCGGCGCGTCCTACTATGTACAGGTTGGCAGTGATGCGCGTCGCTGGTCGCACTTACTCTTAACTTACGCTACTCAGACTAACGTCCGGCTACTCTACGCTATGTTACACGTTACAGCGAGCTCGAGCTCCGCCCTCCACGCCCGACTATGTACACGTTACGTTACGCCGCGCTCCACTTCGGTGAACGGACGCGGTAAGGCTCGATATTTCGACTGTTCAATATCATTATAAAAAAGCATCAGTCTTGTGAATAAAATTTAACTCTCTGCTGTATAAGCAGTCTGAACCGCGTCGCGGCTCCTCAACAATCTTTGGCGAGAATTTTCCTAAGTCGGATATCGTCGGCCGTCAGCCTGCCGTCGAATCAACATCTGTCTCGCTCGGCGTCACACCGGCCCCGCTAACTATGAACATTTACACCTAACGATCACAATACTCTATACAAATGAGAAATCATAAAGTTCATAAAATTCATTGCGGACCGACGGCGACTTCGGAAGAGAGGCGCCCCCCGTAAATTTAACGCACACACAATCTTCGTTCGCATAACATTAAATAATTTCAACATCCGCAGTCCGCATCGGAGCCGGATCCGGTCTCCCGCGGCGCCGTCGGCCCGCACTCACAAATGAAAACATCCAAACGTCCGGAGAGCGCGACAGGTCGGCGACGCTCGGCGACTTATCGTCCGCACGGCCAGAAGGCGTCGCCGCCGTAGCGCCGGCCCAGCTTGCGCTTCTTAGCGCCGCTCGGGCGCTCGGCCGGCTCGGTCGGCTCGGGCTCGCGCGGCGGCAGCGGCTCGGCGCGGCAGGGCGGCTCGCGGCGGCGCAGCAGCGCGGCCAGCGCGCGCGGCCCGCAGCGGCGCGGGGCGGCGCGGCGCGGCGCGACAGCCGCGGGCGGCGGCGGCGCGGCCGCGGTGCGGTAGGACGCGCAGAACTCGGCGTAGAGCGCCACCTTGGTGTCGGCGGACAGCGCCGCGATCTCGACGCGGCGGACGCGCTGCACGTCGGCCTCGGGCAGCCACTCGTCGTCGAGCCTGCAAGTAACGCCGCTCCGTTAGTACCGGCCGACCCTCGTGCCACACCGAGGCAGCTGCAAACACAATGAATGCTGCGAATATTGGTGTAATGTTGTTCGGCTTCTGGAAATCTAGGTATCTTATTACACGTCATCAATTCTGATATTGGTTCTTGTGTTTGCAGCGTTTTCACGGGCTCCAATCCCATTTTTAAAGTGAACTACGTGATTGAACATGCTCAATAATAAGCTCTATATTGATAAGATACTTTCTATTTAGGTAACAAATAACATGACATAAAAAACCAAGGAACATTTTTTAGGTTCTATAAAAATAAAAACTCAATATTGTCCACAACCAGGACTCTAATGTCGGTATTTAAAAAAATATATATACTTGACAAAAAATCTTTAATTTGGTTTCGAATCAACCGGTTTAGAACAATATTAAAACCGATTAAAAATAAAATAATTTAAAATCGCAAAAAGTTTTATGAAAGGTATTAACTTCGTATTTTATAATAACGGTTCCGAAGCGTGCGTTTGTTAAATTAAATTTGGAATATTGCATCTGATACTGGAGAATAGACAGGGAAACGTTAACCAATTTGACCTTAGGATTTGGATTATTTATTGACCCTCCAATTTAGGTTGCAGGCAGTATAATATCAATATTCAAAACAAGAAATATCACCGTGCGTCATATTTGTGACCCAAATTAAAAGTAGCCATTTACGCTTGGACTAAAATTCAATGATAAAACTATAGACAGTGGGACTGGCAACCCATTCAATTGCTAGCAACTCAAAATCATTTAAAATTTATAAAGATTTTTTTTTTCTTGGTAATACTGAAAGATATTAAAGCCGGTTGCAGACCAAGAGCGAAGCTAAGTTAGTTGTATATGCGCAACTACACGAGCTAAGCCACGCCCCTCTCCCGCCTACTCCGCACCCACTGACACACTGACTGAGCTTTTGTTTAGTTCTTGGTGTGCACGGGACAAATTATTAGTTTATCTTAGCTAAGATGACCTTGTTGAGCTTCGGAATAGCTTAGTTGTCGATCTGCAACCGGCATAATGCTAGCAACTTTGTGAATGAATCTCTCTGTGTGGCACATTGATGGCAACATTGAACATGCTAAGCAACTTGTGAACTTGATTGGGGATCAGTTGCATACAGCTTATGCCAATTACAGTTTGCAAGCACACCGTAGCCAGTTAGTGCCAATTTTATATACCGTCAAACGGGGTGATTGAGGATATGAAAACTGCAGGATATTAATACTCCAAGAAATCAGAAATCCCGAGTTAATAATTCTGATTTCTGAACACTCCAAGTAATATTAAACCTTAGTTTTATTAAAATAGACTATAAATTCAAAATTAGCAAGTTTCAATTCAAGGAACGAACCACTGATTTAAAGTTATTATTACTTGCTTAAATATTTTAATGAAAACATCGAGAGAAAACCTAGGTTTTTAATAGAGGAGTAGCCTGCCAATTTCCACTAGCCCAGGGTAGTGAACTATAGGCTAAGCCTGTTAACTGAAGAGAAGACCGGTGGCGAAAAGTGGGACATTCAATGGATTTATTACATACGTGTATGTATAACAAGATGCAGATGAACTGAATTTATGACATATTATTTACAGTATGGTGTAATGAGTTGACGGTAAACAAGATTACATGGAAGTGACATGCTGCGTAGACCACAAGAATTGGAAGCAGAAAAGGACAATGAGGATGGTGTATTCCATTTTACTCAGACACCTCAATTCACCCCGTTTGACCCAACAATGCATATGATCCCCTGAAAAGGCAGAACAGTTAACGTGCGCCCAAGAAAAAGGGGAAAGTGTTAAATAAATAAAAAATCTACAGCTTTGGATAAAATTAATTCAGCGTAATAAAAAAAACTGGTTACGTACGTAGAATGCTTCTGGAAAATGAGATTTAAAAATGGTTGCTAAAACTTCAAATTATAATTATCTATTCAAGAACACACATATAGCTGAAGAAGTAAATTTAAATTGCATTGTTAACTAGAAATAACTTAAGAAAAAATAAGGATATGAGCTGTAATTAATTATTTTTTTAACGATAACACCAAAACTGATAGACATGATTTCTATTTGTACTAAATAAACCCACCTGAGTTTACCTGAGCACATTCTAATTATCTATTTATACACGACAGTCCGAGCTGTTAACTAGATCGCAAATACTCATATTAGTATTTTGATGAAATTTTAACTAAACCTAGATAATAAAAATATGATACTATGTTTCAATTCTTAATGAAGTTTTTCTTATTAAGATTTAATATTAAACCTAAATAGCGCAATGATTGTATTTCAACAGAGTGGTGCTATATTACTAGAGAATGTCCAAAGTGCTCGCCCCTCCACTTTACATAAATATGACAGTAGAAAAAGATTCCAATACATACAAAACTCATCATCATTGTATAGTCTGAAGCATGGATGATGCAAACACGCAGAGTCATAAACTTTTGCCATAGTTTGTTTGACGAATCTCAGATTTACCACACGACAAATCGGCCAATATGTTCACAAATAGTTCTCGAAAAGTAAAGGAATTGTTGTCACACATTGAGTAATGTTATGTTATAGTGGGGAGAACAATTTTAGATTATGCGATCTGTAACTAAATTGTATGTATACACGGAAAATGTTGTAATGTAGATTAATATTATTTCCGGGTTTCTACCAGAATAATACCACTCATAATAATCAATATAATTTTAAATGAAGTGCGAACCAGACCAAGTGTTTACGATTTTTTTTTGTTAAATCTAGGGGTCTATAGGAATGCCTTCAATCCAAATTCAATTAGTATCGGTAGCAGTACTATTTACACGATTTCAGCAAACCCCGTTTTTCTGTATTCATGAAAATTTTTGAAAGTCAATAGGAACCTAGTTTTTTAATAAACGTGATCTCTTGTAAAAACATCTGCCCTACCCATTGTGCATGGCGATGCTATATACTCCAATGCTTACCTGAAAACACCATATATTGTGATATCTAAGAAATTACAATAACTACAACTAGTTTAAGATCTTAACTAAACACTGGAATTATATTCACAAAAATGTTTGTTCATTTTTTTTGGCAATATAATTTTTATACGCTGTAAGGACCAAAGTTGTATTGCCATACGCTGTAAGGACCAAAATTGTAATAATAATCTATTCGCTCGGAGTAACGGTACGCATAAACTGTGTGCACGAATGATATATCACATGTGCACATTTCTTAAAAGATATAATTAATTGAGGCTTACTGCATTTTTCTTTCAATTTACACAATGAATACAAGTTTTCACAATGCTGCTCTAATATGACATGACAAATGATTCTATTTTTTGTAGATGCGGCCGCCTCCTTTTCGAAGCGGTTTGTTTTGATATTGTATAAGGCAAGTACTTTGTGGCACAGTTTTAGGGGTACTATTATTTGAGCTATTGGATTATATGTTGGGGATCGAACCCAGGTATGAGCAAATCGTACGACTAATGAAATGCCGCGTTGGCTCCTAAATGAGGAGTCAATGCAGTTGGCGATTTACGAACGTCACCGTGTCGGCGCGATAGTTGCGAACAAGACGTAGTCCGCAAAATCCAGTGTAAACCTTGGAACTAATTATTCGGACGCGTCTTGAAGTCGCGATTGACGGAAGCGACTAAAGCCTAAAATTAGTATATGGAGACTGTTAGCAATAGTTCGTGGATATCGTAAAGCGCGTGCAGTTCCGACGCGTAGACACACATCGGCTCCTCGGATATTTGTATAATTAGTACGCGACATCGCACACGATGTGAACGTTACCAAGTCGCGTCCGTCAGTGGCGACTTGAGAGGCGTCGGTCGCTTTAAGCTTAAGTAAGTGATAATAAGTGAAGCTGAGACTAACACATGAGGCGGGTAGTAGGTGACGAGCGCCTCGCGGCGGCCCTCGGCGGCGTTGTAGCGCGAGGCGGCGAGCGAGGCGCGCAGCGTGAGCGTGTGGCGGCCCGGCGCCTCGCGCAGCGGGCACGCGCCCGCCAGCCGCCAGCGCGTCGCGCGCGCCAGCCGCCACGCCAGGCCCTCCATCATGCCCGCGTCGAAGAAGTCGAACATCCGCGCTGGGGAACCGACACGCACTCATTGTAAACTTTCAATAAAAAAATATACTCTCTTATATGTCTGTAATGCAATTATACGCTATTCAATTTAAAGTCGCCAAAATATAGTGCTACCTATGTATGTGGATACATTAACACCATTCACAATAAAAAATCGAATGTATTTATAGTAATGTGGTACTATAATAATACATGGGCGTATTTAGCCTTTTTCTGCTACGGGGGCGTGGTCCCATTGCGGGTGGGAACGGCAGCTATTCAAGAATTTCTAATCGATAGCCCAAAATCCTAGGGTGATGACACTAGGACATTCTCGAGATACGCCCATACTTATAATATGGGTTGGAATATGACAATGTGTGTTCATGTACCTATTTATAAATAGTTTATGGTAAAAATAGAGTTCAAAAGATTGACCAAGGAATATGATTAATCAATTAATCAATCAAACTTAAGTAAAATTGTCTAATAAATAAGTCCTCGTAGGTACGAAATGTGAACTCACCAGACCATGGTTGTCGCCTATACCGTAGCTTCTTGCCGTTTCTGCGAATGAGTTTGACTGAGCCCTCAGCAGACTTCTTGCCGGCACCAGCACTGGGCGACGCCTCATTGAAGTGGTTGTTTACGTGTCGCTCCAATAAAGTCTGCAATTATAAAACATTTATCAGTTGTGAAGATTTATACCATTAAATGTTGCCCGCAACTTGCTAAAAAAGAACATTATTTATTATAATTAGTTGTCGTGTGTTTGCTAGTCCTAACAAAATAGATTGTTAGCAACTAATTCAGTTTGTTCACTTGAAATTTGTAATATAGTGACGCCATTAGCAATTAGTATGTTTTAGTAATGCATTTTTTTATTTGTTTTTGAATTCGAATCGATATGTTTAATTTAAGTTTTTCACGATTGTACAAAGTTTTGTATTTCTTTTTATTCATATTATACCGTTTTTGTTGGATATATTTTGGTAACAATATAGATATATATATAGGTATATATACTTTTTTATTGACAAGCATAATTATTTTGTAACTTTGTTATTTTGATATTAGTGTTTTAGTGTATTCTACTAAGCATTTAGTTTTGAAACATAGCAGATTATTTTACATAGACTAGTCGTCGATGAAGGCAGAAAGTATTAAGTCCTTATGAACTACTTAATATAACACCAATTCATCTACTACATAGTACTTGCTTTTACACTACACTTATGCGGAGGCTCGTCGCGTCGTGTTGAAAAATAAATGATACATATCAAATTCATGGAATTTAACACTTCAACGGCCAACGTTACAAGTCAACAGTCAGTGACAGGTCGCGAACAACACTATTAAAAATTATAATTTAAAATATATGTACAAATTGACGATGTTGTTATATTTCATATTATTTTACATTTACTGTACGAACGTTAAATAGCTATCGAAGGGGTAAACTCAACGAATTTATTGGTCGACAAAAATAAATAAAATCTCGGAAGTAGTTCCAGCTATCAAGGGTTCTCTGCGGCATCGTCTTCGTGTCCTTTGGGAAAGAAAACATACACAAGTTTATCGTTCGTTATTCGTCGGAGGTTGCGTCGTAAATTAACGTCAATATGGCGACATCATGCGACGTGCGTTGTCTAAATATATTTTTTTATAACACAATTACACAAATATTCGTTTTTGCCTTTTTAACGGTTATAATTATGTGTGTGTTCAATATAATTATTGATTTTCGAATAGAATGTTGGAGTCGTAGTCGTATTTTTTTATCAAAAGACAAAAAACACTTTAAAAACAGTACTCAGTACGCACGGCAGTGCTCCTGTCAGGCCCAAGGAGTAAAGTAATGTTATGTCAATAACTAAATATATTTTGTTGAATTCGTTTTATTTATTCAGTTTCTTGATCAATTATTTTTTTAGAGCGTTGTGTTATGATTTGTGAAGTTTACCGTTACGAAGCTGAGGATATTTTTTCCTATTTCCATTTTAGAGTTACGACAATATTTTATAACGCACGTATTATGATTTGATCACTAGATTTGACGTTAATCTGGTGATATTAGGAAACTACCGCTACATTAATGATTATTATACGTTTTAGATTGATTAGGTGAGTAAA